>SNQJ01S0023871.1:24856-54362 GCA_010110895.2 Picea sitchensis | reverse complement strand
CTCATTATTCTAACAATTGGTATCAGAGAGGGTGCCTTCAAAATAGTCTAACAACTGGAAGGTATATCTTGAAGATGGATCAACAAGAAGGAATGTCTAACAACAAAGCACCATTGTTCAATGGAGGAGGCTATGATCTATGTTACATAAAGAATTATGAAGATAACCTAGGAGATTTTGACCCAAGATCTGATGAAGTAATATTCTTAGGACACTCACCAAATAAAAAGGCATACATATGTTATAATATCAGACTACTAAAAATAGTGGAAAGTGAAAATGTAAAAATAGATGATCTAATGAAGGGCATATCCCAAGGCTTTGATAAAAAATATCAACAAGAAGATGATGATATAAAATCTCAACAATAGGATGATGATTTATAATGTCAACAAGAATATGATGATGAAACACAGGAAAATGAACCTCACACTGATGAATAAGACAATGAATAAATTCTCTTGCCAAGAGCTCCATCAAAAAGAGTTCAGAAGAATCATCCTGAAAACCAGATCATTGGAGATAAAAGTGCAGGAGTGGAAACAAGAAGGAAACTAGATTTTGACTCAGAACAAGCAATGTTATCCATAATTGAACCTAAATCAGTTACAGATGCTATCAAAAGTAAAGATTGGATAAAATCAACGAATGAATAACTAGATCAAATAGAGAAGAATCAGACTTGGGAACTAGTTCCAAGACCCAAGAAAAAGAATGTGATAGGAATTAAGTGGATATTCAAGAACAAATTAAATGAAAATGTGGAAATTATGAAGAACACAGCCAAATTAGTCTGCAAAGGATATTCCCAAGTAGAAGGTATTGATTTTGAAGAAACTTTCACTTCAAGAGAAGGACTTGAGGCAATCAGAATGTTCCTAGAATTTGCATGGTTCAGAAATTTCAAAATCTATCAGATGGATGTCAAATCAGAATTCCTTAATGGAACACTAGAAGAAGAAGTCTAAGTTGAGAAACCAAAAGGTTTCATGTTATCAGAAAACCAAGACTATGTGTGAAAACTGAAAAAGGCTCTGTATGGTCTTAAACAAGCCCCCAAAGCATGGTTCTCTAGGGCTTGATCAGTATCTACAAATATAGGGATACAAGAGAGGGACTACTGACAACAACTTATATATCAAAATTGAGGATTGAAATATGATTGTTGTGGTAGTATATGTAGATGGAATCATATTTGGGTGTAGTCTCACTACACTAAGTAGAAAATTTGCAACCAAAATGAAAGAAGAGTTTGAAATGTCTATGTTGGGAGAACTATCATTCTTCTTAGGTTTACAAGTAAATAAATAAAAAAAGGAATATTTGTTTCCCAAACCAAATATATCAAGTAAACGCTGAAGAAATTCCAAATGGAAGACAAAAAACCTATGGGTACTCCAATGGTCATTGGATGTAAACTAAGTCTAGAAGATGACTCACCAAAAGTGTACCAAACAATGTATAGATATATGATTGGAAGTTTTCTCTATTCAACAACAACAAGATCTGACATCATGGAGGTTGTAGGATTCGTGAGGAGATTTCAATATGCACCTAAAGAAACCCACTTAAACGTAGTAAAAATAATATGTATATACCTTCAAGGCACCCTAGAACTAGGATTATGGTATCCAAAAGATAAATACTTAATCTAATCACATATACTGATGCAGATGGGGCAGGTAACATAGATGATAGGAAAAGCACCAGTGGAGGAGAATTTTTCTTAGGAAAAATTCTGGTAGCATGGTCAAGAAAGAAAGAAACATCCACATCACTCTCTATAGAAGAGGCATAATATATTTTTATTGCATCGTGTTGCACACAAGTTATTAATTGGATGAAGAAAACTCTAGAAGACCTATAAAGAAAATATAATGATCCTATTACTATTAACTATGAAAACACTAGTACCATAAGTATCTCTAGAAACCTAGTCATGCATTTGAAAACCAAACATATCCCAACTAAATACCACTTCCTAAGAGATAAGGTCACCCAAAAAATAGTTAAAATAGTATATATAGACACCAAAGAACAGATTGCAGACATTTTTGCAAAACCTTTGCCAAGGAGTACTTTTGAAAATCTCCAACAAAAATTAGGAGTAATTCAAAAACCTCATTAAAAATCAAATGTTCAGGGGGACCATTACCATAGGGGGAGAAACCCTTTGCCATTGATGTCAAAGGGGGAGAGTAACTTCATAGAGAAAAACATCATCACAGGGGGAGTTTGTATGAAGTTAGAGTGTTGACCTCAATGACAAAGGGGGAGATTGTTGGACATATTTTCATTGATGTCAACAGTCGATGAAACACATGAATCTTAGAAGGGAAAGTGAATTACAGAAACATGATTAGGATCGAAATCCCCATGGGACAAACTAGGACCATTGGATATGAAAGCACTAGATCAAGGGCATGGATTGATTTCAGAGGGAGAAGGGAGAATTAAACAATGCATTAATTCCAATCCCACAATTAGTCTATACCATCAGATTACAAGAGAAGGACTGTTGGAGGACTAGTCAATGATAAGATCAAGTCATGACCATTGGATACGTAAGTGCCATATCAAGGGCATGGATTGATTGCAGAGCGCAAAGGGAGAATTAAACAATGCATTATTTCCAATCCCGCAATTAGTCTAGACCATCAAATCTCATCGATTCAAATATCAACGACTGTGGTTGATCCACCAATAATATCACAACTTCAATTGCGGAGTTTTGGCGATGAGATAAACCACGTGCAAGTTATGGTTTTGAAATCTACCCTGATCATCGATAGTCACATGCCAATAAGATCTACGGTTGGAATTAGTTCCACTTCCAAACGAGTAGTTTCCATTGCATAACTCAACGATAGTTTTAAATGTCGTGCTAGTTGAGGACCCTACAATCATCCATGATCATTGATCTGCTCCGAGAGAATTCTCGATCATTGGATCAAGTTGAGTGGAAGGACAGAGTAAGTCATAAATAAGGATGAAGTTCTAAATTCTCAAAGTAAACAAGAACCATTCACTCACCTGTAGATTAATTCATGGTCGTCGATTTTTTCAAAACCTATGGAAAATCTTGGATCATTCGACTAATGGAAGAATGAATAATGACCGTCTGATATGTTTAAGGGAAATATACTCTAGGAAGTTTAATAATTGAAAATACTCGAAGTTGTGAAAGTCAAAGTTTCAAAGTAAATGAGAGCCATCCATATCAACTGTAAATTAAGTCATAATCATTGGATTAAGAAGTAAAAGAGTGAGTAAGGCTTGGATCCAGACCATTGATTTGGTTCTGGAATCATGTCAGCCATCAGATCAACCCATGTGAAAGGTAACCATTTCAGGAAATTGAAAACTCCATAATATTAAATGATTGTCAAAGAAAAAAAATCGAATGTCGAAATCCAATGAACTATTTTCTAGCCCCCAGTCATGGGTTATGAACACATAAGCCATAAGGCGCTCAAAACATCTCTTAGAAAATAATCCTATGGTTTTGTGCATATGGTCACATGCAAATGGTTTGAAGAAAGCGCCTCTAAAGAATTGATTTCTGCAATATTTACAGAGACATGAAATTAAGTTAAATGAAATTGATCCTATGATCGATTAATGAAAAGAATTTTCATTAAATTGAAAAGGCTTCTTGATAATATTTGAATAAATAAAAACAAATGAGATTATTGTTAATGAAGAGGTGCAATGGCCCAAACAAAGGGACACGATGTTTCATAGCTCACACCAGTTGAAAGAGTATATAAACGAGAAAGAGTTGTGAGAAGAAAGTGTTTGTGTAGTCCAGATAAGAAGATAAAAACAAAAGAAGAGTCCAAGAAGAAGAATTATTGGTTCTTATGCAGTGAGGGTGGAAGGAAGGAGCATGGAAGGATTCATATCTATACTAATAAAATTGTAAAAGATAAGGGAGTTGGAGCTTCCTAGGATTGGTGCCCTAAATACAAGGGAGTTGGTTCTTCCTAGGGTTGGTGCCCTAAATACAAGGGAGTTGGTGCTTCCTAGGGTTGGTGCCCTAAAGACAAGGGAGTTGGTGCTTCCTAGGTTTGGTGCCCTGAAGAAGGGGATCTGTGTCTTCTAACTTTGGTGCTCTAAAGAGGATTGGTGTCCTTCATTATTATTTATAAACATTGTAATTGATGTTAAATATATTTATATAATTGATTTTGCATAATTCATTGTTGATTTATTGTGGTGATCAATAAAATATAAAAAGTAATTGTTAATTGTTAAGAAGGGGTAATACTCATTCACCCCCCTATTAGTATTCCAACACATAAGATGTATCTTGGGAAACCCAATATGGGAGAAAACCTAGCTATCAAGTGAGTCTTATTCTCTATTGTATTTTCTTCATTTATGGAAAGCAAGTATAAACAAAGAGGCACTCACCATGGAGTTTCCTTTGACACTATGGCCTGAATGGTTTCTACAAAATCGTCTACCTCCTCTATTATTTTCTCAAAATAACACTCCTTGGATAATATTCTCAACTATGGAATAATTACAATACAAAATAATGGAACCCTTTCTCCTCCTAGCAACCTGGTATTTAATATAGCTCGATAGTCGTCTAGGGTTACGATTTTGACTTCCTCAACCCTCAATTAGTGATAAAGTTTGGACCTTCTAAAATATTATTGAAATTACAAACGTGTCTAGCCCAATATGTGTGAGTAATGAGGGATGATGTGGCATCCACTCATACCATGGTGATCAACAAGGTAGGTCAACTTGTAGGAGGCATAACTTTTGCATACGACCTCTAATTGAGGTGTTTGATGCACCATTGGAAAGGTATCAGAGTTTAGAAACCATCAGGGGTGTGCGCACAAGTTTTGAACACTGTAACCCCCAAAAATTCCATTCAATTCCTCAAACTGGACCTAGAAGGTTTTGAACCCCAATTTTCCAGATTGGGACCTACCACTAAAATGGCCCTGCAAATTGATTGCTCCAATTGTTTCCACCCCAAAAGTACTAATATATATGAAAAATTGTATGAGGACCCAATCAATATAATACCTCCCCATTTAGGGAGGATTTTGGTCCCCAAAATATTTACTAAATGAGGTGAGGAAATGTTTCCTCTACCTTCTCCTAGGAGTACCATTTTTCTTTGCTTGGTAGTTGTCCTTTCAACCCAATCTGCCAAAGGTCAAGATACCTATGTATTGTAGTTCTCGAATTCCTCTGTAAAATTGTGTATTCTACCAACTCTTCTTGAGAATCTCATGCTAATTCCTCTATGGTAGCTAGGATCTGAGCTAGCTCCTGATCTGACATGGAAAGCTTGTATCTTTTCAAATTATCCATGTTCACTACTGATTAAATGCACATGTATGGTGGTAGAATGAGTATGTAGGCATTATCTCCCACCTTCTATAATATCTCTAAAGGACCATACCACAAAGACTTAATGTTCTTACTAGGACCCTATAGTCTTTCCTTGCTTAGATGTAACCAAACTATATCTCCCACTTTAAATGATTTCTCGGTTCTATGTTGGTCATGTCTGGCATTACATTTTTCCTGTGGCTTCTTTAGTGTTTCCTATACTTCCAAATGGATTTGTCTAATATTTTCAACAAATTTATCTACTCTCAACGCCTCTTTTGTGACATCTTCCCTCACTCCTCCTTGTTTTCCATAAATAATATCCAATGGAGAAGGCGACAAATACCCAAATAAAGTTTCAAAAGGGGACTTACCAATAGATGTGCATACTTATCTATTGTAGGAGTGTTAAATATAGATTAGATTTTCATCCTAGGTATTTGGATGCTTATGATCATAACCCCTCAAAAGATGTACCAACATCCTATTAACTACTTCTTTCTTCCCATCTTTCTGTGGATGGAATGTTGTATATCTCTTCAACTTGTCCATATTTTCCCAAAGTGCACCCGACTTGTTCAAAGAACATGTTTGTTGATTCTTGTCCTTTGATGGTCTTTCTACAAGGCACAAGAATTAACATCTTGTTGAACCTGTCAACTACCACAAAACGATAGTCATGTCCCTTCATGGTTGTTGGAAAACCACCCACAAATTCCATGGAAATGCTTTCCCAAGTTCTAGTGGGCACATGTAAGGGATGGTATATACCTTGCTTCAGATTACTAGACTTGTTGGTACAACAAACCATGCATCCTCTAACATACCAAGATACATCTTCTTGCATTCTAGGCTAATACACCTACCTTTGTAAGTTAGCAACTATCTTCCCAACACCAAAATGTCTTACAAATTTGGAGGGGTGAGCTTCTCTGATAAGCTACAATATTTCACCCTTAGGAATACAGATCTTGTCTATCTTATAGATAAATCCATTCTGGAGATGATAGTCATCCTTACCGTCACCTTCCTCTACATGATTTTGGCCATGTAGCTATTGAAACACCTCTTTAAATTTCTCATCTTTTGCATATGCCTCTTTGTATGCATCATGGGTAAAAGGATCCATGTGCATAATATTTCCGAAATCTATAAGCTTAGATGTGGGTGGCCTTGAAATCATGTCCTCTAACTTATTAGTGTTTCCTTTCTTATATTTGATGACTAGATAAAATTGATACAAAAACCCCATCCACTTGTAATGTCTAGTTTGTTGAAGCTTACTCTAGGACTTGAATACTACAGTGGTTGGTACTCTGTTTGGATAATAGTTTCCTTTCCCATTAGATAGTGCTTCCACTTCTTAATACCATGAACCAATTGTTAGAGAATAAATTGCCACCACTTATGCATTGATGACTTTGTTGGCCTTTTCCCTATCCTACTTGCAAACATAATTTCTCTATACCTCCTATGGATTCTCTAAAAACATTTTTTTCTGACTTTTACACTCCCTAAGAGTTATGCAATGTGCGTATACACTATTTTATCTAAAGAAATTCACGTACATGTCATTAAATGCTAAAGAAAATACAATGTTGCATAATTGCGCGTTGAGTTATGGGTTTGTTAGTTTCCTAACTTATTTTAACCATACACAACCATCTCCAACTACTTGAGGATGATATAAATAGAGCATGAGCCATGAGGAGAGGGTAATCATCCTTGAACAAAAGTGATGTTAGCTATGTCCTGCCTTGTCTGCAAGCCCTTCTATTCCCGCTGACCTTTTTGTCCTCAAACCTGAAAAACCTCGTTTCTATCCTTTTCCATGCATCTCCTCATCTGACCAAGAAATCTCCCTGGATCTTTTTTGGGTCTATTTGTGCATTCAATTCATAGGTTTCAATAGCTTGGGTGGAGGGACCTAGAGTTTGTTCGAGGAGCATTTCCACAACAAGTGTAGGTGACAACTACCCCAATATTATGTTGTTAAACTATAAAGACACTCTTTCCTTTGGAATTATGGTATTCTTTGTATATGTTCATTGTATTTGAATATCTTGTTATTTATAATACTATTTTCTACAATGATTTATGGTTTTTTTATCAAATTCATAGAAGTTAGTTGTGAGATAATTTTCATTGTTTGTAGTCTTGCACTTGGAAATTTTGTAGTTTCACAAAGGTGTAACTTGGGAGGAGTGAAAAATATTTCATCCTTAGGATATTCATCAACCATTGGACACCAAGTAAGTATTTCTTCCTTCTTTATCTGTAGTTAGTTATTTGATCAAGGTAGTTACATATTTTTGTTTGCTTTCTTTGGAAATTGTTTAGTCTTTCAACGGTTAGCGATCTATTGTAGCTCTGACCCATAGTGATTTGAATTATATTGAGAATGACATAAAGGACAATATATAACAAGGAAATACAAAGAGATATTTCAAGGAACACAGTAATACAATAAAACTCAGATTCTATTAATGATTGTCTGAAATACAAAAGTCTGTAAAATGCAAAGCACACAAGCTGGCTAGAATGGTGGTAGCTTATCTCTGAAGAGAGATATGTGTTGGCTACATCATTCGCAAGAATATGATTAAAAAGAGGATGAAAAGGAATTTTAATATAAATCATCAATTAGAAAACCCTAAACATCCAAAACCCTAACCCCATAAGATGAAACACCGAAAGGTTTGTGGGCCCTGATATGGTTAGTTGATATGTCAACTTCTCAGGGGCACAAATTTCACATACGATCTTTGTTTGGGGTGATTAATACCTCGTTGGAAAGGTATATACAAGGAATACACATTCCACTCAACATAGCATCTTCTAGAATCTAAATGATAGGCACAATCGAGCCAAAAAAACATTTTTTAGGGCCTCAAAAAGACCCCAAAAGTTTGGGACTCGAAAACTCGTAGAAAAAATGCTAAGATGTGGAACCATTATGAATCAGTGGAATATATGGGTGGGCACCAATATCCACCTAGATCATTCCTCACCCACTAGGAATAAATTTTCCCCATTTCATCAAGTTCCTCCATTGGATGGGGGAACTTCTACTAAATATGACTCCTGGTGAGCCACTTTCCCTGGTGAAGAAGCCACCCTACTTTGAAAACCAAATAGAGTTGGATGTTCTACTGGTGGGTTCCCTTTGTCTTTTCATACATGATCTAATCAAATGTCACGTATTCAATGTAGTGAGGATTGTGTTTTGTAGGGGCCAAGAGCTCAACCACGTCTGAAGTGTCTAGGAGAGGTGGAAAATATGGGTAAAGCAATTCCACATTAAATCAAGGGAGAAAGACAATGAAAGGGGGAATATATAATTCAAAATAATTCTCATCAACAACCTTGGTGATGGTGTAATGCCCATATTGGAGTGGGAAGAGGTTCTGATGGGGTCCTGTGAGGTACTCTTTCAGCAAATGAAACCATACCTTATCTCCCACCTGAAACTTGTGTGGTACCCGATGTTGATCATGGCACTACTTGTAGTTGGAGTTGGATTTCTGTAAATTGTCATGAACTTGTTGAATGTACTGGATTCGCTCAACAAATTTGGTTGTGCGGTTAGACTTAGTTTGACCATGGGAGGAATCTTCCTTTATAGCTACAATGGGAAGAACTACATTAATGGGGGGCAATGGTTGGAACCCCAAGAACACCTGAAAAGGGTTGTGGCCAATAGTTATTTGGAGGGATTCGTTGTAGCTATGTTGACCATAATGAAGACTCTCAGCTGATGTGTGTGGATGTTTTGAATTGTACATCCTCGAGATATGGAAAATCATCCTATTGACTACCTTTATTTATCCATCAGTATGTGGGTGGAAGGTAGTCGATTTGGTCTTCTTTGTGTCCATCATCAACAATAGTATGGACACAAATTTTATCAAGAACCTACTATCTTGATCTAAAATAATGGTCGGTGGGAGCCCAAAATGAACCCAAACACATTCAAAGAAGAGTTTAGAAGTGGCCTCAGCTATGATTCTCTTCTTGTAGGGTTCCAAAGCTTCCATCTTAGAGAATCGATCAACAAACATGAAAAAACAGTCATTCCCATGCTTGGTTGAAGTAATATTGGACATGTAATCCATAGAGATGGATTCCCAAGGCCTATCGAGAGTAGGAAGAGGGGTGTATAACCCCTATTTCGTTATGGTAGGTTTGGTAATAGTGTAGGTAGTGCAAGACATGATGTATTGGCAGACATCTTATTGAAGCTTCGGCCAATAAAAATGATTTTGCAGTACTATCATTGTTTTTTCCACACCAAAGAGTCCTTCCACCTGAATTTAATGAGATTCTCAAATAATATTTGCACGCTCACTTGAAGGAAAAAAAATATGGCTAAGATGGAATAACAATCCATACTGGAGATGAAATTTTGGAATTGTGTTCCCTGCGCTCAATGTTTGATAGTTAGCAGAAAACTCAAAGTCACTATTGTATAATTGTGGTGACCTAGATGTCTCATTCCCACAAGAGTTAAGAATTGTTCTTAGTGCCAGAACCGTGCCAAGTTGATTGAGGCAGTGTGCGACACGGTTGGTGTTTTCCTTCTTGTACTTGATGTTCAAGTGGAATTTTTGCAAGTATGTGGACCACTTATGATGGAGATCATTATGTAAGTTTCCTTGTGTCTGCATGAATTGAAGAGTCTTTTGATCAGTGTGGGTGATAATCTCTTTCCCTAGAATGTGATGCTTCCATTGTTGACATGCTTACACAATGGAGTACATCTATTTTTCATAGGTGGAGTATCTTTGAACAAAATCAGATAGTATTTCACTATGATGGGACACAGGATGCCCATATTGAATGAGGACTACACTGATAGCATAATGTCAAGCATCTGTCTCAATCCCAAATGGTTGTTTCAAGTCTGGAAGAATAAGGATTGGTGTTGAGCAGAGGCATAATTTGAAATCCTCGAATGATTTTTCTTGGTACACAGTCCAAAAAAACTTGGCCTTTGATCCACCCTTGGTCACCTAGCTTAGGACTTAAGTGATATGAGAGAAACCCAACAAAAACTTGCAGTAGAAGTTGGCGAGGCCCAAGAAGTTGTGGAGCTTGTTCAGTTTCTTCGAGGTCAGCCAATCATGAATGAATTAGATCTTGGTTGGATCCACATGCACACCCTTCTCATCCATGATGTATCCTAGATATTGGATTCTCTGCATGCTAAAGGAATAATTCTCCAAATTGGCATATAACATGTGTTGTTGCAAGGTAACCAAGACTTGATGAATGAGCTCCAAATGTTCCTCCTAGGTGCTAGCACTCTGTAAATTTTGTCCGGCTGAATAGACAAACGTCAGAGGTAACTATTTCAACCAGCTTTAGAGTTGAGGCACTAGCCTACTCAACTCAGAGAGGGATCTCTCATGTCACTTGATATAGCTATGGAAATCAGTGGCTATATTTGGTTTGTGTTGGGGGTTTTTAATAAAATAACTAGAGAAATGAAGATGACATTTGGGCTATGGAGTCTGAAATGAACAATGCATTGTCAGAACATGAGAACTATTAAGAGGAACATGCTAAATGAGGCAGTAAATCTGATTTTATATCTGAAAATTAGCATGGCATCAAAAGAAAAAGAAACATATAACTACATCAGAGCATTAAAGGAATGAATTCTGAATTGGTTAAGAAGAGGTAAACATAGTATAAATTGCTAAGCTGAGAGCATCAAGTTATGAATTATGGGCCTCTAATTCTCCAATTTAGACAGATGAAAGCACAAATGAAATATAAGATAATAGGAATCACACACTATGAAATAACACAAGACTCATATCACCACCAGTTACAATTTTTTTGTAAACAGTCCAAAATCTGCCTTTGCATTTATATATTCATTCTAGCCCCAAACATTTACAAAGTCTTCCTGCAGAGAGGGAAGACTCCTTTTTTCTCCATGCCTTTCTATATCCTTGAGATAATATATATAGAGGAATTTCTTGTGGAATTCAAAACGTTCAGACTTCTCGTAATTCTAAAATAAGAGATGAGTTACAAGGAGGAATGATTTATAATAATCGTTATCCTATTTTAAAGGGACTGTTAGGAACAAGTTCATCATATCTAGGCCCTTTTCTTCGATTGTCATCTGTCCAAAACATGCTGAGATGTACTTATTCCAGTATGAGAATTTATTTCATTTGAGCAATCTCCTTCTTTAGAGTGACCAACCAGGTCAGTTGATTCTCCCCGATGCTTTCAACCGTTTCGACCATGTTTTATGTATTCTGTTGTTTGCTCCATTTCTTTTTCACAGCTGGCTTGTTGATGATTAGGTCCTTCATGATTGGATTTAGCCTGACTTCTAATCCTGGGTCTATAGCAGGTTCCGTATGGAATTTAGTTGCTAATATACATGCAATTTCCCTTTCCTTCTTACTAGCAGATAAACCCGCCATGTTACTTGAATCACCTGTTTTACTGGATATGGATTGGTTGGCCTTGTCCATGTATCCCAGTGTCATGGACACCAATATTTTCCTTCAGAAATTAGAGAGTCAATCTTACAGATGAGATGATACCCTCATACTTGAGAATCGGTAGTTATAGAGTTCCAATCATGAATCACTAACAGAGTCACTTGCAGGTACGTTGGTTTAACACGGTTGGCTAATCCATTTCAAATGATTAGCTTTCGAGTTCAATATATGGCGTCTTTCACTTGACATCATACGGATGTGAATTACCGAACGAGTGAAGCGGGGTAATTCCAACCAGCCGTCACCCGCCCCATGAGTGGTTGATTTGACATATTGAAACATGTGACATCGGGGCTTTTACAAAAGTGGTTTTAGGAAAACCGCCTTTCACCCCAATGTATCTCTAGAGGCATTGCGCATCCATTTAAAAACCACAATGGTTTTCCCCGGTCCGCCTTTACATGGTTAAGTCTCGTGCAAGTTCATCGCCTGATATGGGCCCCAACTGTTGATTTGGGTTGTTTTACAATCAATGGTATGTCAAGTTATACCTTTGTGCCTCTGCTATATTTTTCCATACGCAACCAGATATGTCCTATTCCTCCTAATTATCAATTCTCCAAACCATCACACTTCTGCAACGATATAGCTCTTGCTAAATTTCCAAGACTTGGATCCTGTCTGAAAATTGTTATGGTGATAACATAGGCTCCAATTGGGGATGCTATCCTCCCTGTGAGGTGGCAAAGAAAACATATACCCAATGCTTGATCCATTGGGTTGATCCCAAAACATGTGTCTTTACCGTGATCCTACCATATCACTAGTGTATGCTTAAGTCGAAACTCTCAACTGGATACTGAACATTGAATATACGGTTGAAACTGACTGTACACAATACTGGAAATATAAACTGAAAAATCATTGTCCAACAATCTTATTCGTACATTCTTACCTACCCTAAAACGCTGAAATGGATACTCAATCAAGTGATGCTAAAGTGCCAATGCAACAAATCAAGCAATTGGCTTCTTGATTTTTCTCCGCTCACATATTTTTTAAGAAGGCAAACAAATGTAAAAGATGGCAGATGAAAACAAAATTTGAATCCAAAATCTGATTTTATGAATGAAACAAACTCCTCTTTCACTGATGACTGTAATAGGATGGCCACTAGATCTTGAAAACCATGAAAAAACATTTCTTCTTGGTGAGAAAAAACAAAAATACAAGACTCTTTTGTAAGTGTTTGTTGTTCTTTCTCTATTTCTTCTATTTTGAGAACATTTTCAAATGAAATGGTAGCAATGGGTTTGTCTACTTCTCCATGCATCTCAAGAAAAACATTCATACATTCTTGAAAATCTTCAAATATGACAGCCATATTATGTGCATCAAGGTTGTCCTTTTGTTCATCAAACAATTCTGATTTGGTTTCATTAAACTTATGGAAATTTGTTAGAGGACTGCCATTTTGACTTTCAAATGAATTAATAGAAATAAGTTCATGTTCATAATATTCTTACAAATGCGAAAATATGACATCATGAACTATTTCACAGTCTAGAGTTCTCATGGATGTATTTTCAAAACCCTCATATGTGTCTATGTTGTTTAGAAATTGAAACAGTATGTCATTCTCAGGGGAAGAAAGACAACTTTGAAACACTTCGTCGTGATGGAAACATTGTTGAATATCCATATTTGTTTCAGGTGAATGGTAATGGCCTTGAACAACAATCTCTTGAGCATCTTCTTCTTCTTTTTTAGGTTGCTAGTTGAGCATAGGCTGCAAATCTGAGCTAAAATAACTTTTCATGTGATCATCAATATGGTTATCATTACTGGAAAGTCTACTTCTCTCTTTGTATTCACCATCATGTTCAGTGGATTTCTGCCTTGAGACATTACAAATATTTTTCTTCAACAATTCGAAAGAAGAAAAACACAGTGGTAGGGTTGTCTCACCTAATTCAATACTTTCTCTGGTCTCTTTACTATGGGCATATTTCTGAACCTTCCCATTTTCAGTTTCATCTTCAACTAATGACTGCACTTCATAACTGATGGAAAACACATGAGAAGAATGTTGCAACATCTTATTAATTTGTTGCATTGATTTACTGTGGTTTTGCATCAACGCAAATTCATTTTCCTCCACAATGATCTTAGAATTCTCATTCAACAATTTAAATGCAGCAAAGCACAAAGGTAGAGAATTTTCTTTAGTTGACCCAATACTTTTCTCTTTATAACTGTGATATGTAGGTTGATTTATCTCACTATAATGATGAAAAAGAACATGTTTAATATCATAATCATATTCATACTTGTCATATACAGGCAGATCACTGACATATGCAAGGTCATCTAACAAGAACAAACTTGGAACATCAACCTGTTCTTCGAAGAACTGATTTGTACACTCATCTTCTTGATTATCTATAAATGAATACATGAAATAATCAACCCCTTGCTTGTCATGGGATGGATCAGAAACTAAATCAACACCTTCTCTTTCAACAAGTGGGACGTAATTTTTTGTAACATCATTGGTATTGGGAAATTCAAGAGGGCGTGTGACATGGTCAACTCTATGCTCAAGGTTCCAATCAACGATTTTCTATTCATATTCTCTTTTATTTTCTTTAGAATCTAAATTCTCATCTCGAGTCTATTCACATGCTTGGATATTGTGTTGAATGTCTTGTGCATCATTGAACATTTGTTGTAAGGATTTCGGTCTCCTTTCCATCAGGAGGAAAGACAGATTTGGATGAAGAGTAGTTACATAATGGAGCATGGCAGCGGCTTCAGTGGGTCGGATTTCTTCAGAAAATTTATAATAGATACTGGAAAACCTTCTACTGAATATAGAGATAGTTTCATTGCCCTGCCTTTTCAAGGCATAGAACTTGATAAGTTGTATATCCAAATATTTTTCCTCGCTCCAAAACTTTAGAAAAAAATTCTTCAACTCCTCCCATGAGCTAATTGTCTCTGGATGCAATTTTCTAAACCAATATTTGGTGTCCCCTTTCAAGGATTGAGAGAAGGCCCTCATACAAACATCATCATGGTCAATCTCAAACAACTCTATAAAATGATCAAACCCTTGGATGTGTTTTTCAGATGAGATGACATCAAGATCCCCATCAAACACATGCAGGTATCTATAATGCTCAGGAGGAAAATCATGAAGGAATTGAGGTAACTTTAAGGGTCTATATCTATGCTGAGTATTGGAGGATGTTGGATCAAGTACAAGAGGTGAAATATCAGTTTTGGCTTCATAAGGCTCATCAACTTGGTTATGGTCATCACATGGCCCGGATGGAATTTTTTTATCAAAATCAATGATACAATGAGGATATGCATGTACAAATTTAAGAGGAGGATATACAATTTAAAGATTCTCATGATCATCATTGGAATACAGTAGGTAAAGAAAAAATTGTTTGGCATATTCAAGGAAGGAGCAAAGGTAACTTATAACAAATAGTAAAATTCTTTGGAGGAGATCCCATTTTAAGTACCTATTTTCTTCCATGATGACTTTTCATGCCTATGTCAAGGCATCTCATCTTCCAGTGGAGTCTTTGAACTGCATTTGAAATTTGAGTGAAGTCACCAATAACATTTTGGGATCTGGATTTTGCATTGAGAGTGGAGTTGCGAGTGGAAATTCAAATTTATGGATTCTTCTACTAGTGGAATCACCTTCAAACTGATTTTTTGATGTGTGGATTCACCAGAGCAGGAAGACGACTAATATGTGCCTAAGTGTATTCTACTCTTAGACCTTAGAACTCAACCATGTCGTTCTTTCACGGGGAAAAATTTTCAATTCATCCCCGACAACGGCACCAAAATGTTAGCACTCTGTAAAAATTTTCCGGCTGAATAGACAAATGACAGAGGTAACTATTTCAACCATCTTTAGAGCTAAGGCACTAGCCTACTCAACTCAGAGAGGGCTCTCTCATGTCACTTGATATAGCTATGGAAATCGGTGGCTAGATTTGGTTTTTGTTGGGAGTTTTTAATAAAATAACTGGAGAAATGAAGATGACATTTGGGCTATGGAGTCTGGAATGAACAATGCATTGTCAGAACATGAGAACTATTAAGAGGAACAGGCTAAATGAGGTAGTGAATCTCAGTTTATATCTGAAAATTAGCATGGCATCATAAGAAAAAGAAACATATAACTAAATCAGAGCATTACAGGAATGAATTCTGAGTTGGTTAAGAAGAGGTAAACATAGTCTAAATTGTTAAGCCAAGAGAATCATGTTATGAATTCTGGGCCTCTAATTCTCCAATTTAGACAGATGAAAGCGCAAATGAAATATAAGATAATAGGAATCACACACTATGAAAGAACACAAGACTCATATCACCACTAGTTAGAACTTTTTCATAAACAGTCCAAAATCTACCTTTGCATTTATATATTCATTCTAGCCCCAAACATTTACAAAGTCTTCCTGCACAGAGGGCAGGCTCCTCTTTTCTCCATGAGGAGGAATGATTTATAATAACCGTTATCCTCTTTTAAAGGGACCGTTAGGAATAGGTTCATTATATCTAGGCCCTTTTCTTTGACCGCCATCTGTCCAAAACATGTTGAGATGTACTTATTCCAGTTTGAGAATTTATTTTAGCTCAACGATCTCCTTCTTTAGAGTGACCAACTAGGCCGGTTGATTCTCCCCGATGCTTTCAACCATTTCGACCATGTTTTTTGTCCTCTGTCGTTTGCTCCATTTCTTTTTCACAGCTAGCCTATTGATGATTAGGTTCTTCATGATGGGATTTAGCCTGACTTCTAATCCTGGGTCTATTGCAGGTTCCGTATGTAATTTAGTTGCTAATATACGTGCAATTTCACTTTCCTTCTTACAAGAATATAAACCCGCCATGTCACTTGAATTACCTATTTGACTAGATATGGATTGGTTAGCCTTGTCCATGTATCCCAGCATCATGGAAACCAAGATGTTCCTTCAAAAATTAGAGAGTCAATCTTACGGATGATATCATACCCTCATACTTGAGAATTGGTAGTTATAGAGTTCCAATCATGAATCATTGACAGAGTCACTTGCAGGTACGTTGGTTTACCATGCTTGGCTAATCCATTTCAAATGATTAGATTTCGAGTTCATTATATGGCAGATTTCACCTGACATCATACAGTTGTGAAGTACAGAACGAGTGAAGCGAGGTGATTCTGACCAGTTGTTACCTACCCCACGAGTGATTGATTTGACATATTGAAACATGTGACATCGGGGCTTTTGCGAAAGTGGTTTTAGGCAAACCTCCTTTCGCCCCGATGTATCTCTGGAGGCATCGCACGTCCATTTAAAAACCACAATGGTTTTCCCTGGTTCGCCTTTACATGGTTAAGTCTCGTGCAAGTTCACCGCCCGATATGGGCCCCAACCGTTGATCTAGTTCGTTTTACAATCGACAGTCTGTCAAGTTATACCTTTCGCGCCTCTGCTATATTTGTCCATACGACGCTAGATATGTCCTGGTCCTCCAAATTATCAATTCTCCAAACTATCACACTTCTGCGACGATGTAGCTCTTATTAAATTTCCGAGACTTGGATCCTGTCTGAAAATTTTTATGGTGATAACACCAGGTTTTTCTAAATATTAGGATGTCATCTAGATATATGACCACAAAGGAGTTTGTGAATGGCTACAATATATCATTCATCATCCACATGAATGTGGTTCGGCCATTAGTCAAGCTGAAAGGCATGACCAACCACTCAAAGAGACCTTATTTAGATTTGAAGGTTGTCTTCCATACATTATTTTGCTCAATTGACACCTGGTGGTATCATGACTTTAGATCAATCTTACTGAAAAATTTGGCTCCCTTGAGATGATCGAGAAGATCATCAATATTGGGGATTGGGTATTGCTTCTTAACTATGATCTTGTTCAGGGCCTTGTAATCAATACAGATTTTCCATGTCCCATCCTTCTTTCATACCAGAACAATTGGGCTCCCAAAAGGTGAGGATCTTGGTTTGATGTGGCCCTTCAGAATTGGTTCTTGGATATGGCATTTTATTTCTTCATTATCCATAATAGAATTCCTGTATACAGGTTTGTTAGGAATAGGAGCACCGAGTGTCAAATCAATTGAGCGCTTTACCTGAAAATGCAAAGGCACCCCAACATGTGAGGCAAAAATGTCTTTGTGCTATTCTACTATATTTTCCACCTATTTTTTTATGTGTAGAGAGACCACGTGCATAGGTTTTGGTGGTTGAAGTGACCTTCCATTCACCTTCCAACCAAACCATAAAGAGGAAAAATATCTCGCTCTGAGAGACCAAGTTGTTGCACTGCTTCACAGAGATCAAAGAGACTGCAATAATTTGGATTACCTGTGGTACTCTGTAGAGTTGACATCCCAAAGTAATAATGACACTATGGGGCCTAGATTCATAGATAATGTTAGTATCCAGATACTAAATTTTCAATTTTCTCCTTGTTGCAGGAACGAGGTTATTCCCGTAGCATCGAGAAGTGTTGTTCCTCAGCACCGGTATTGCATATGCTGGAAGTAGTGCTGAGATTTTAACTCGTCTCATTAGAGAAGAGGAGAAGAGGGTTGGTTTTAATTTAAATTTCACCAAAAAATTGTTGCGCTCGAATGACAATATTCAGTCCTCGAAGCCACGCACCTGCAGTCATACAACACACATGTCAGAATTTACCACCAACAACAACATGCAACACATAATGAGCCAGTACAATCTACAGGAACTTGGCCATTTATTTTTGTCTCTGGTGGCTTATGAATTTCATTATGAATATACTACTCTTAATCTCTATAAACATCAAGATCATGCCCACAACACTCGCTATATCTATTGTCCTCTCTCTTGATAACCTTTTTGCATTGACAATGCTTCTTGCTAGTAGATTTATGCTATCTTTAGTCCTCAAAAGAATTGCAGACATCACCATTGTTGAGGAAACAAAGTTACATAAATTGCCTCTTAGATGATAGCATGGAGGAAGTAACTGTTAGCATAAATACATTTCCAAGCAAACTGTTGGGTTCTAAGATTTCATATACTAAAGGAATTCCATCTCTTGGTTTTGGTATTCTTTGTACAAAAGTATATGTGCTATTACAGAAGGTATCCCTGACATTACTTATTCAGTTCTTGTAGGAACATCGTTCAGAATGGGCAGATTGTGGCATCAATATATATTAAGTGGCCACCTTAAAGACAAATTCTTTTAAATTTCCTAGTTCATAAGCCAATGGATTTGAAGCGGGCCAATCCATGCCCTCCATAGGGCATACTGTTTAGAATGAAGATTTTCTTGAGATTGTCAAAATTGGAGGGCGTGGTCTTACACAAGAAGAGGATGTCTTTTCAAGATATATGGTTTTATTGCAGGTCTACAGTTGAATTGGTACAGAGTTTACAAGAAAATAATGATAATGGAGGGAAGACGAAGGGTGATCGTGATCCAGGCTCTAAGAATTCTAACTTCAAGGACCAAAATAGATCTCAAGGATTGTCAAGAAATGATACATGCAGGGATATTCTCGCGATTTGGAATGTGTCCATAGTTATGCTCCTAGTCGTCCTTATAGGAGAGTTACTGGATCGAAATGCCCGTATTTTGCTATGGATTATGTTCCAAGGTATGTCGATCCAGCTTTAAGGAACTCAAGGGCATGTTTGGACTATAATGTCGGTGCTGGTGCTGACGTTTTCCTTTATGGAAGAGCTGCAAATGGCCGGCTTGATCGGGCCCCTCAATCAAGTTACATGGTCATGGAAGTAAGAAAACCTTGTGCACAGGAAAAAACATGATTTCGAAAGATGACTGAAACGTGATGGGAAAACCTTCGTGGAACAGAGATACTGCCCCCCGACATCATTATCTCAGAGACAAATTTGTATCTTCGGAGATTGCGGGGTAAGCCTAGTAGGGACAACTAGCAAAGTGAAGTTGATGACTTCGATTGAACATTTTGAAAATAATTTTGAATGTTCAAAGCGCATATAAAGGCAAAGAAAGTGTTGATTCCAGATTTCTAGGCTCGAAATCAGAAATCAATCAATCAACAATTCCTGATTTTAAGAGAGTGTCAAAGGTGAGGTGACAAATCAATTCCAGATTTGTTAAATAACTAATGCACAAGTGGTGGTCATGATAGATTTTCTCATGAATATCTAAAACATATTTTGGTTAGAAATTTAACTACCCATTACACATTTGGAAACGCTAGCCAACATTCAAGGTGGCCTACTATGTTGGATCCTTTGGAGAATTTTCAAGATCTCAGGAACTAGGTGGCAACTCGTATTGAATAAGGAAGATAGTTGGAGACAAATGGCAGAGTATTTTGAACACAAAATCAGCTGATAAGTTCAATATGTGGCAGAGTATCCAAATTTTTTAGGAACATAATCAACAAATCAAATTTGTTCCTGATTTTTTGTATGAGAAGTAAACAAATCGAGCATTTCAAGTAGCCAACTTTAGACCAAAAAATCAATAGACCGTGTCATATTGCAACCAGATTTATCTTTAGTTTATTTTTTGTGATTTTGGTTTTCCAACAAACTAGGAGTAGTTCCATATTATTTTTATTATTTAAGAAATCATTTGGTAGATGAAAATGTTTTTTTTTTTGGGACAGAGGAGACCCGAGAGGGGAATTTAGGCAGAGGCCTGTGTAGGAATTATTGTAAGCCTATGGGCATTTATTTAAGTATTCATTTCTGACATTGAACATCCTTGTGTATTGTTTTATCAGATTGTGATCTCTTCCATCTTCTTGTTTTACATTATGCTTTTTGTCTTACTTGAAGGAATTGCAGACATTGAGAATCAATGGCTTCTCATAGATGATAGATTCCCGAGCAGTAAAGATTTTTCCGTGATTTCCTATTATCCGTGTGTTTTGTTTCAAGTACTGTTGCATCCATTTGACAAATAGAATCTTTATTTGGTGGATGTTCTACTATTTGTCATGTTCTCCATTCTTCCATCCACCATCATATAAGTATTTTGTCTAATATGAAATTCACTGTCCTTCAATTTAACAGGGTGTTTACTTGAATCCATGCCCAATGGTGTTTTAACTGATCTGCATTTAGCTTGTTTCTCTTATTCTTTCTCTTATCATCTACCTCATCCACCTTATTTCAAAACCCAAACACATCCTTATTTATAAAACCATTGCAATAACTGAAGATGTGTTAGGCTTGATCCTATAGCAGTCTAGGGGAGACTTCTAGCACTAACATCTTTTGGCGCCATTGCCAGGAACGAAGCAGCGAAGAAATCTTCCCTGGGAGAACGACAATGATCGGATCTGCTTCTTGATGGTGAACAAGAAGAGGACATGTGCTTGACTGCAGATATTTCACCATGGCGACTCCACTGTCTAAAGATTAATAAGCGACTCCACTGGATACAAGCATGGAAGCCATTTTGGCTCAAAGTTTTGGTTTTGTGATTTTTCAGATATCATTAGTTTTCCAAACCCAATTCTTAGCAGAGCTGAATGGGAAGGTACCCTTGATACATTTAAAGGTGGATATTGGGAGGTTTCGGCTGAGCATCTGCTAGATTTTCATGAGTTTATTCATGAATGTCAGATTGTGCATGAGGATGTCAAGATCAATATTTTCATATACTCATTGAAGGGAACAACCCTTGACTGGTGCAGATCTCTTCCATCTTCAAGTATTAACTCATTGGCAAGTTTTCATAATGCTTTCAATATATTTTGTAAAGAATATTTTTCAGCTGAAAGCCTTTTTGAAAATTGTTGTGATGAATTTGATAAGCATATTCAACAGAAAGAAAATGTTTCTTCTGATTGCAAGAATGAAAATCATGTTTTTGAGGAAGATTTTCCAGATCTAATTGATAGTAGGAAAGATGATTGCATAGTTGTGGATGCATGAGATTTTGATTCTGATGCACCTGTTGTCTTAGATCTGAATGAAAAAATAGTTGAAGAAGAGGTCTCTCCTCAACTCCTTCAAGTGGATTCCTATGATATGTTTTTACATGTGATTAAGGAGGAAAATCAAGAGGTTTCTCATCAAGAACATATATGAGGAATCATATGGCAATGTTAGATTTGATCAACAAGTTTATGACAACATTCTGCCCATTTGTCATGTACAGTCAGAACCAGTTTATGGCAGCCATCTACCAGAAGGGGAAGCAAAGTTTGAGATGCAAGCAGAGGTAAACCTGTTTGGTTTTTCATCTATTTCTTTCTTCTATGATCTGGTAGCCATTTATATGGAATCATATTTCTCATAAGATTTCAGTCTTGCTATTTTCGGAATCAAAGAAGATGGTGGTTGTAAGTATGTGTTACAAATTAAAATTTTGTTACACACAATGAAGTTTTCTTTGATCTTATTCTGCATGCAAGGAGTTTTTATAGTCAGCCAAATGTTATGATGGTTTCATTGGAAACATGATTTCACTTGATCAAGTGACGGTATAATTGGTTAGAAGTAGGGCATGCAATAAGCTCTCTTCTTGATCATTGTTTTTGCAGTTTTCTTAGTGTAATCAGATTTGCAGTGAGTTTGTTTTCAACATTTTGTTAGAGTTTGAATAAGTTGCAAAGGTTTGGGGCCAGAATTAAAACAATATTGATTGAATCCACAACACAATGGACTAGGCATAACATAGATGTGGATGTTTGCAGAGACAAAAGTTTGTAGGCTGCATTGCACGGATGCAAAGAGGAAAAGGCACAGTGGTATGCTTGTTCTTGATGCCTCACAGGGAGAGCATCATCCCCCAGAAGGAGCCAATGTTAGTATCTAGATACTAAATTTTCAATTTTCTCCTTGTTGAAGGAACGGGGTTATTCCCGTAGCACCGAGAAGTGTTGTTCCTGAGAACCGGTATTGCATATGCTGGAAGTAGTGCTGAGCTTTTAACTCGTCTCATTAGAGAAGGGGAGAAGAGGGTTGGTTTTATTTTAAATTTCACCAAACAATTGTTGCGCCCGAAGGACAATATTCAGTCCTCGAAGCCACGCACCTGCATTCATACAACACACATGTTAGCATTTACCACCAGCAACAACACGCAACACATAATGAGCCAGTGCAATCTACAGGAACATGTCCATTTATTTTTGTCTCTGGTGGCTTATGAATTTCATTCTGAATACACTACTCTTAATCTCTATAAACATCAGGATCATGCCCACAACACTCGATATATCTAGTGTCATCTCTCTTGATAACCTTTTTGCATTGATAATGCTTCTTGCTAGTAGATTTTTTCTATCTTTAGTCCTCAAAAGAATTGCAGACATCACCATTGTTGAGGAAACAAAGTTACATAAATTTCCTCTTAGATGATAGCATGGAGGAAGTAACTATTAGCATAAATACATTTCCAAGCAAATTGTTGGGTTCTAAGTTTTCATCTACTGAAGGAATTCCATCTCTTGGTTTTGGTATTCTTTGTACAAAAGCATCTGTGCTATTATAGAAGGTATCCCTGACATTACTTATTCAGTTCTTGCAGGAACATCGTTCAAAGTGGGAAGATTGTGGCATCGATATCTATTCAGTGGCCACCTTAAAGAAAAGTTCTTTTAAATTTCCTAGTTCATAAGCCAATGGATTTGAAGTGGGCCAATCCATGCCCTCCATAGGCCATACTGTTCAGAATGAAGAGTTTCTCGAGATTGTCAAAATTGGAGGGCGTGGTCTTACACAAGAAGAGGATGTCTTCTCAAGATATATGGTTTTATTGCAGGTCTACAGTTGAATTGGTACAGAGTTTACAAGAAAATAATGATAATGGACGGAAGACGAAGGGAGATTGTGATCCATGCTCTAAGAATTCTAACTTCAAGGACCAAAATAGATCTCGAGGATTGTCAAGAAATGATACACACAGTGATATTCTCGCCATTTGGAACGTGTCCATAGTTATGCTCCTAGCTGTCCTTATAGGAGAGTTACTAGATCAAAATGCCCATATTTTGTTCTGGATTATGTTCCAAGGTATGTCGATCCAGCATTAAGGCACTCAAGGGCATGTCTGGACTATGATGTCGGTGTTGGTGATGATGTTTTCCTTTATGGAAGAGCTGCAAATGGTCGGCTTGATCGGGCCCCTCAAGCAAGTTACAGTGGTCATGGAAGTAAGAAAACCTTGTGCATAGGAAAAAGGACGATTTTGAAAGACGACTAAAATGTGATGGGAAAACCCTCGTGGAACAGAGATACTGCCCCCCGACATCATTATCTCAGAGACATATTTGTATCTTCGCAGATTGTGGGGTAATCCTAGTAGGGACAACTAGCAAAGTGGAGTTGATGACTTCAATTGAACATTTTGAAAATAATTTTGGCTATTCAAAGCACAATTAAAGGCAAAGAAAGTGTTGATTCTAGATTTCTAGGCTCGAAATCAGAAATCAATCAATCAACAATTCCTGATTTTAAGAGATAGTCAAAGGTGAGGTGACAAATCAATTCCATATTTGTTAAATAACTAATGCACAAGTGGCAGTCGTGATAGATTTTCTCATGAATATCTAAAACATATTTTGGTTAGAAAGTTAGCTACCCATTACACATTTGGAAACGTTAGCCAACATTCAAGGTGGCATACTATGCTGGATCCTTTGGAGAATTTTCAAGATCTCAGGAACTAGGTGGCAACTTGTATTGAATAAGGAAGACAGTTGGAGACAAATGGCAGAGTATTTTGAACACAAAATCAACTGATAAGTTCAATATGTGGCAGAATATCCAAATTTTTTAAGAACATAATCAGTAATCAAATTTGTTCCTGATTTTGTGTATGAGAAGTAAACAAATCGAGCATTTCAAGAAGCCAAATTTAGACCAACAACTCAACAGGTCGTGTCATATTGCAACCAGATTTATCTTCAGTTGATTTTTCTTTATTTTGGTTTTCCAACAAACTAGGAGTAGTTCCATATTATTTTTATTATTTAAGAAATCATTTGGCAGATGAAAATGATTTTTTGGGGGGGACAGAGGATACTCGAGAGGGGAATTTGGGAAGAGGCCTGTGTAGGAATTATTGTAAGCCTATGGGCATTTATTTAAGTATTCATTTATGACATTGAACATCCTTGTGTATTGTTTTATCAGATTGTGATCTCTTCCATCTTCCTATTTTACATTTTGTTATTCATCTTACTTGAAGGAATTGCAGACATTGAGAATCAATGGCTTCTCATGGATGATAGATTCTCGAGCGATAAAGATTTTTCCATGATTTCCTATTATCCGTGTGTTTTGTTTCAAGTACCGTTGCATCCATTTGACAGAGAGAACCTATGTTTGGTGTATGTTCTACTATTTTTCACGTTCTCCATTATTCCATCCACCATCATATAAGTATTTTGTCTGGTATGCATTTCACTGGCCTTCAATCTAACAGGGTGTTTACTTGACTCCATGCCCAATGGTGTTTTAACTGATCTGCATTTAGCTTGTTTCTCTTATTCTTTCTCTTATCATCTACCTCATCCACCTTATTTCAAAACCCAAACACATCCTTATTTATAAAACCATTGCAATAAATGAAGATGTGCTAGGCTTGACCCTATAGTAGTCTAGGGGCAACTTCTAGCACTAACAGATAACATGAAACTTCCACATATATGGTTTTCCTAACAAAACATCACAAACCTCAAAGGGGGAAACATCACACAATACCTCATATTTGAATGGTTTGATGTTGTAGTGAAAGCAACATTGTTGGTTGGCGTGGATGTCTCATCCCTATATGAGTCAATCGACGATGTATGGAAGAGGATGCGACATCATTGTTAGGTTCAACCTCTTGATGAACTCATCTAATATTAGGTTCTTCTGGATACCACTGTCAACAATGAAATGACGTGGGGTCCCCTTCACCCACATCTGTGAGTGGAAGAGGAACTCCCTTTCTTTAGGATCTGTTGGTTCCTCTAGCTGGACTTTTGTGGCTGCGATGGTGACACTGGATTTCTCGTCAATTATATGTTCTCCCTTTTTTGGTCTTGAATCAGAGTTTGAGTCATCATTTGACCCTAAGGATTTCGTCTCAGCCAACAATGACTATTTGGAGTGACATTCATTAGTATTGTGCTAAGAGATTTTTTGGAACTCGCACCATTTTCCAGTGTCCTTCTTCAACTTCCCATTACCTTTCTTTGCAGGTGGCTTGGACTAGTTTTCCTAAGGGTGGACATTATTTCTTTGTCCTTTTCCCTAGGATCTAGGGCCGTATTTACCAGGATTATTTTGCGATGGGTTTTTAGAATTGAAATCCTTCTTATTCTTTTTCTTGAGCTTCTCCTCGATTTTGAAAACACATTAGTAAGTGACTCCCAGTGAGGATATGTATTGGAAATCCATATTTTTTTGTATGTACCTATGTAGGCCATTGGGGTACTTTAGAACCAAGTGTCACTTGGTGTCTTTAATACCCATCTTTGTGTGAAAAGTATGGAATATGTTGGTGTAATCCAACACTGTTTGGTCTCTCTTATGACGCATAGTTGTCCATCTCGTGTATTGGTCATCATAGTTTCTAATAGGGTAGTATTACTCCTTGAGGATATAAACAAAACCTTCCCAAGTGGGTCCTAGCCCAAAAATTATAGACTCATATTTTTCATGTTTCTCACAGTAAGTCTCCCACCAATATCTGACATGGGGAAGGGACTTAAGGAGTGCAAAGGTGATTTTTTTCATTGTTGGAAAAATTTTGGACAGAGAAATAACCCTCTAGCAGAATTAACCATTTTTTCAAAGTAGCGACGTCTATCTGGCCTTCAAATAAATTAATATCAAAGTTAAATTGTACCTTAAAGGGAATCGCACCTCTGAAGTGACTTTTGGTTGACGGTGCCTCCATTTCTTTTGGCAACCAGTGCCTCCATTTCTTTTGGCAACCGTCGAAGGATATGGGTGAAATTATCCATTATCTCATTCCTCTGTTGCATGAGGTATTACTCGAGCAACAATTTTATAGGATATCCTGATCCATGGTATATATTTTCTTCTACCATGGTAGGCTTCTTGGGCCTATGGGAGAATTCATCACCAAGATCAACCAGTTCGAGACCCAACTCTCGGTATCCTGACCTCATCGGGGACATGTACAAAGAAACAACAAAGAGAATATTTCTTTGATACCACTGATATGGATTATATTGATAATGACATGAAGGCAGAGATATAAGAAGTAAATACATAGAGATATTGCAAGTAACATGGTAATACAATAAAACTCATATTCTATTAATGATTGTTTGAAATACAAAACACTGTAAAATGCAAAGAACACAAGATAACTAGAATAGTTGTAGCTTATCTCTAAAGAGAGAGATGTGTTGGCTACACTCATTCACAAGAAGCTAATTACAAAGAGAATAAAAGGGAATTTTAACATAAATCATCAATGAGAAAACCCTAAACATCCAAAAACCTAACCCTAGAATATGAAACATCAAAAGGTTTGTGGGCTCGAATGTGGTTATTTGATACATCAAATTCCCTGGGGCACAACTTTTTCATACGATCTCTGTTTGGGGAACTTGATACCTCGTCAGAAAGGTCTATCCGAGTACACATTTCGTTCATCCTAGCATCTACCTTCAGCTACATGTTAGGAAATATTGATCCAAAAACAATGTATTTTAGGGCCTCAAAATGGCCCCAGAACTTTGGGACCCAAAAAACTGTAGAAAAACTGCCAATATGTGGAACCATTATAAATTAGTGGAATAGGTAGGTGGCCACCAGTATCCACCTAGATCACATAACTAAAAGTATTTTTCATCTAACATCGATGCATAGGGTTCCTTATCATATGTAGGGTAGTTCAAAACTATCCCATGAAACATCTCAAAATGATATCATGTTGGTTTACCCCCTTGCATAAAAAATGCTCCCATAGCATACCAACTTGGATATGTCTCCACTTCGAAGGGCTTGTGCAAGTTAGGCAATGTGAGAAATGGTGCTTGAATAGTATTTCATTTTTTCTTATCAAAATAATTCTACCTATTCTTTTCCCACTAGAAACTTTTATTGCTCATTGTTATGGCATGGAGTGGTGTAGCTATCGTAGAAAAGAATGCTATGAACTTTTGTACATACTATGCTACCCCAACAAATCTACTAAATTCACTGACATTAGTACGAACTAGCCACTTTATGATGGCCTCCATATTTGTGGGATCTATCTTGAGCTCCCCTCCACTGAACACAAACCCTAAATACACCAATGACTTCTAAGAAAACTCCCATTTCTTAAGGTTATCTAACAGCTAATTCTTTTTCAAAGTCTCTAACACCTACATGAGATGTGATATGTGCTCCTCCTAGGTAGATATATAAAAAAATATATCATCCAAATACACTATAAATAATGAATATAAAAATGGGTGCAATACATCATTCATAAATATCATAAATGTAGTTAGTGAATTGCATAAACCAATTGTCATGACCAACCATTCCTATAAACCTTGAATTACATTGAAGGTAGTCATCCAGGTGTCTTCTTCTTGAGTGTAATATTGTTCAAAGATCTATAGTCGATACATATTCACCAAGGCCCATCCTTCTTGGGTATGATGATGATAGGCTACCCACAAAGTGAGGTGATTAGTTGAATTACTCCCTACTCCAGCAATTGTTGCAACAATTTATTCACTTCACCTACTTTTAGAACATACTTCCTATAAAACCCAATATTTGGTAATGGGGAGTTAGGAAAAAACTATATCTCATGCTCCACTTCCCTCTTTGGTGGAAATCCTTTAGGATCTTGGAACACTCCTTTGTACACCTCTAACAAATCCTCCAAATTGTATTTCTTCTTTTTAGTACATCCCTCCAAGGATTCCTTTACTCCTACCAATTCATCACCCTGTTGATTCTCTTGTAAGAAAATAAAAACATACTTCTTAATTGAACTAATCAACATTTTGGCTTGGTTGGAACTTATTAGTGAGATCTTCAATTTACCTTTATGTGCATTGATTATGAGAGAGTTCCCATCCTTGATGTGGTAGTACTAGTTTTCTCTTTCCATGAGCATCACATCCCTCATATACATGTAGGGGCCTCCAAAAACTACACCACACATGTCAAAGAGTAATACATCTAACTCCACATCATCAATAAGGTTCTCACTTACAACAAATTTGATCTTACACAGTTTCATGACCTTGATATCTACATCCTTGTTTACCCACCCCAATGGATATGGGCTAGGATAATCATGAACCTCCAACACAAGCTTAGTGACTAGATCAACTTCTATGATATTGGACTGTGAACCATAATTGAATAGAGAGTCTACCTTGGTACTCTTGACCTGGATCTTGATATGGAATATTTTTTTCATCTCCTTCTCTTCCTTGTGATGAATGCTACTCAAGTTCACCTCCTTCTACACTGAAGTGTGTTAATGTTTAAGTGTTAAGCCCTAATATTGGCTCATTACCCCTTAATTGGGGCATATTAGATTAGTAATGTTATTTTATTCATGTCAGCTTTAGGCCATTAGTTGTAATTATACCTCCTAGTCTCCTATATATACCAAGGAGACATTTTCATTTTGAATCATCTTGTACTTGAACAT
>SNQJ01S0023870.1:87247-107213 GCA_010110895.2 Picea sitchensis | reverse complement strand
GGATGACCCTTTTCCATCATGCATGGTGAGTGCATGTGCTTTGGGATCTTTCATGAGGCCCATCTATATGAGTTTTGTCTGCTCTTGTGTAAGAGAATCAATGAACTGAGCCAACATAGGCATTTTCCAATTTGTTCCAAAAAGACATCTTCCAGAATGGAAATTGGAGACATATACATTGTATTCTGGTCCTAGCTTGGCCAAGATCGTTAGAATAATTTGTTTCTCTTGTGTAGACTTGTCAATACCACATTCCCCAAGCTCAAAATCAAAGATTTAAATTTAGTAAATAAATCTTTTATATTATAAAAAAAATTAGGGTCTAAGGTATTCAACTCTACCTCATTCATATGACCTCGCATCTCATCCTGCTTTCCAAAGAGTCCTTCCAGAGTGGTCCAGATCTCGTTTGGAGTATTGCATGTAGAAACATTAAACCATAAATTAGTGGAGATTAACTCAAGAAGTATTCATGTGGCCTCATCCTTACGGTTCATCCATCTCATATTCTCAATCGCTGATGTAGGTTCTATTTCTGTCGCCATCGTCAAGTTATACAGTCCTTTTCTTTTGAGTTGGAATGCCGCCTTGGGATTCCAATCAAATAATTGTATGGTGTGAGGATTACCACCAAGTTTGAATGTATAATAGTTTTCATATCCATATCTCCCACTATTTCTAATAACCCCTAAAAATTTACTCTCAATCTATAAGTGAAAAATTAAGAAATCATGGTAGAAAGGGTACTTTAAATGAGAATTCATATCAATTTCAAGAGATGATCTTGCGGCTTAATTTCTGAGAAAACGGTGAGGAATCTTGCCAAACGATTGAAAACCCACTTCCAAAAGGGGTCGATTTACTTTCTAGGCAGATCGTTTCCTCAAAAACATAATGTTTTAGGATCAATCACTACTGAAAGGTATGACCACAGATTCGTATCAGTTTCAGGAGGCTATCTTGTGGCTTACTTTCTGAGCAAACGGTGAATAATCTTGCCAAACTGTTGAAAACCCACTTCCAAAATGGGTCGATTTACTTTTTGAGCAATGTGTTTCCTCAAAAACGTAATATTTTTGAGGAATAACTGCTGAAAAGTACGACCACAGATTTAGCTCGCCGAAACTCTGATTTTTCCTTATTCTTTGGCTTGTCTTGCTTGCTCCAAGCAACATAGCTCTAATACGGATTTATCTTGCTGAAACCTACACAGGAGATCTAGCTAAAGAAATTACAAACAAATCTTATCAAGAAAGGAAGAGAAATTCAATATGGAAGAATGAGAAAATATATTCACACTATTCCAATGAGCTGATGATTGATACATAGATCATGATCAATATGATACAATGAATGAGTGGAATGCACTCATATATAAGGCAAAACATTCAATGATTAAGAAAACCAATCAATCAGTTAGCTTTCCTTAGGAATGCATGCATGCATAATAGTGATGGTAAAAATAGAAAGTCTAAAATAGAACTAGCCAGTTAACTCCCACTTAACTAGTGTGTCGAAAATAACAATTTCTCCAACAAGGAAGACTTGAAAAGTCAAAGGTTTCTGTAGAATGGATGACACAGGCTGACGTCCCTTGAACAGATACATGACAAAAAATGTGGCTTAGGAAACATGGATTATAAATTGGGATATGTTTGTGACACGAGAGGCATTGACAAATTCTCCTTATGACTAGACAAATAACTATTCGGAGGATATTATGCTCAAAAATGAGAAAAAGGTCCCCTTAAAGCCATGCCAAATCCAATAATGAGGTGAAGGGTCATAACATTATGTTTTTCTCAAGGGAGAGACAAGTAGCTGCCATACATAAAAGATTTAGACTCATTCCATCCTTTTTTTTTGTTTTTTGTTTTTATTTTTTTTTGTCTTTTTCATATTATAAAGCCTGAAAAAGAAAAAAATAATGCTATGATACAGTGGAGGAAATGATTTTTGTGGGAAATAAAACTAGTTCCAAGGATAAGGAACATACCTATGCTCAATAAAAGGAAAGCACGTGCAGGATATGGACACTCGAGGGAAATTTTTCTCTAGAGATACACGTGTCAAGTCATAAAGGATAGTATTGCAAGGTTGATTACTTTTCGAGAATGCATATACAATTGGCTATATCACAGCAAGTTGAATCCGACATTGGACCTTAAAAGTGAAAACAGTTAATATGCAATGCAAATACAACTCAACACAAAAAAATTTGGAAGCACTGTGGGTAACTGGCCAACAATAGATAAGAAGAAGTGACGCAGACCCCCAACCCTAAGGTCAAGGTCCACATAGGATCGCTCTTAATCTGCCCGGTGAGTCTAATTGACTCTTTGATTCCTCCTTGGGGAATCAAACACACATATACAATGGTGTTTTTCCACAGGTCCTTACGAATTGAGCCCGCGTGAACAAACACTAGGCACCAATTCAATTCCTCTGATCCATTATGTGATCACGCCTTTTGCGATTTTGGAAATTCGGATGTCGTGATTTCGTGACTCCTGCTACCAAGTTCTCGGCTCTCCAACTCCTAAAAACCGAAATGTCGATTCGCCAAAATGTTCGATTGTGTCCTCCTCCACAACCGTATTGCATTTCATGATTTCGGGAATCTCGAAACAAAGATCTCGATCTCTTGTCTTTTGAAATGTCGAAATGTTGAATCCCGACACGTTCAACAAAGGATGGCCCCACAACGGACTTTCACCTTTTCGAAATTTCAGACTTCGCGATTTCACGAGTCCTGATGCAAAGCTTTCGGCTTTTCAACTTACGAAACCCCGAAATCGTCAACGAAGGTTGACTCCGTCAGGCGACAAGTACACCACCTGTCACTCTGCTATCTCTATTTCTGACCCAAATTCTTCTGCTCCTTTAAACCTCCAAACCCTAAAATGAGAGTTCATGAATGATCTAACGGCCCTCATTGTCTTGGATCTGATGGCCCTATTTCTCCTGAGCTTAAAACAATACCCATCGTAACTCCCCTTTCTCCTCTACAAGATCTGATGGCTCTTGGGACTTCACGAATTCTCCATAAAGAATTTTGACCACTCGATTCTTCCTTCGAGAATTTCCATGAAACAAACTGACGTTCTTTTGCTTGAAGACTTTACTTATGCTGGAAGACTTCGACCCTCGTCTCCCTTTGAAGTTTTTCAATCTCCAACCTCCTTCGATGTTTCCACAGTGCTAACCCTTCTGATCTTTCCTTGCAACTTTGAGTCTTCAAAAAGACTCCTGCACACACTCCTTGTGGCAACCCTTCAAATACTTTTAAGTATTTGATTCCTTCGACTCTGTACACCTTCTGCAACAATACTCCTTCTCCTTCAACCTCATTTGATAACTTCTAAGTCTTCTACCAGCCTGCGCACACATTGTACATATCCTATGCCTCACATGCACTTCTGTTGGAATGAGAACAATGGTATCCCTCCTGAGCTTTCAGAGATAAACTCTAAACTTCTGTCAATGCACTCCTTGCGGACACTTCACTGCATTCCTTGCAGGAATTCTCATTCAGGTAGAGAAATAATTGAAACTCTTTCTCTTACTCTCTTAGACTTCAAACATTTAACATGAAATCATACATTCAAAGCATAACAACAAATGCATAACAGAGAGTAAATAACCATAAGCATAGCATTCAACACATTCAACATATATACACAGAAAGAATCATAACACCATGAGTCTGAATCAAAGCCTCATAGATTAACTCAGAACTTCTGTACATGGGTTCTTTTCTACAGCTCTCTGCTTCAACTCTCCTATGCTCTATGCTTACAATTGATAATTGATAATGTTACAATGATACAAAGGTGAGGGTGTCTATAGTTGGTTTTCCCTCCAGCTCCTAAAATTGTCTAATCTATGAATTCAAAGCTACCTACTATCATAAATAGACTTAAATGCCTTTTACTAAGACATATGAGAGCAATTGCTCATGATCTGTTTACAACACTTATTCGTAAATGCAAGTATGCTTTTCTTAATTGTTACATTAATATCTGCTTCCTTCAAACTTTCAAAATATTTCAACATGCACAAAATGCGCTGGCGCTTGTCCCATCTATCTTCTGCCTTCATGCTCGCATGGCTGCTGACGATGCTTGCGAGGCTCCTGTATCATACTCCCTCGCTTGAAAATTTTCATGAACTCCTGTTCATGAGCTCTTGCACAGTCTGTCCATGCTTCTAAACTTCTACTTCATCTTCCCAGCTGGCATCTTCAACTGGATGTCCCTTCCACTTGACCAAGTATTCAACATACTCTTTTCTCCTGGTCCTCCTGCTAACTCTTTTGTCCAGTATACTTTCCATCTGTGGCTTTTTAGCTATAGGCATTTGTTTAGTCCACTGAACCTCTGTCTGTTCACTGTCTTCTCCTACTTCTTCATCTTTGTAAGGGTACAAATCTGAGATGTTGAATATTGGTGAAATTTTGATCCCATTGGGTAATTCAATCTCATATGCATTTGCCCCAAATTTCTTCATGACCCTGCATGGTCCAATCCTTTTCATTTTTAGTTTGTTATATGTCCCCCTTGGGAACCTTTATTTCCTCAAATATGCAAGAATCGGATCCCCAACTTCAAATTGAAGTTCTCTCCTATGTTGATCTGCTCTGCATTTGTACTCTTGGCTCGAATTCTGCAACCGTTCCTTGACTTTGCTGTGAAGTTCCTTCATCGCTTCTACAAAATCCTCTGCACTAGCACTTCTAGTTTCATTATGTCCTGAATATTTCAATTCAAAAACTCCCCTGGGTTGCATTCCATAAACAATCTGAAATGGACTCTGCCCTGTGCTTCTGTTGTGTGAATCATTGTAAGCAAATTCCGCCTGTGGTAGAATGTGATCCCACTAACTGTGGTGTTCAGTCACTAGGCTCCTCAACAAATTCCCCAGGCTTCTATTCACAACTTCTATTTTCCCATCCATCTGAGGATGATACACTAAGCTAAATGAAAAATTTGTCCTCAACTTCTTCCATAAAGTCCTCCAGAAATGTCCCACAAGATTGGTATCCCAATCTGAAACTATACTCCTTGGAAAACCGTGAAGTCTGACGACTTCTTTGAAAAATAGGTTCGCAATATGAGTTGCGTCGTTGGTTTTCTAGCATAGTATGAAATGTGCCATCTTCAAAAATATGTCTACCACCACAAAGATTGAATCAAATCCTCTTTGTGTCCTTGGCAGCCCCAATATAAAATCCATGCTCACTGCATCCCATGGCCTCTCAGGTATGGGTAATGGATGGTATAACCCTGTGTTTTTCCTTTTTCCTTTTGTGTGCTAACAAATTCTACATATGTCCACAAATATCTTGACACATGTTCTCATCCCTGGCCAAAAATATGAGCCATTTAATTTCAAGAACGTTTTGTCATGACCGAAATGTCCAGCCAATCCTCCACTATGTTTTCCTTTCAACAGATTCTCCCTCATGGAGCATTTTGGAATACATAATTGATTGCCCCTGAATAATAATCCATCCTGGATCATATATTCGGTCCACTGGCTTCTATCCTTGAGAATCGAATTCTCAGATGCTTCATACGCTTCTTTAAAATCTAGGTCATCTCTGTACATTTGCCCGAGGTTATCAAAACCCAAAGTTTTGACTCTAAACTCCTACACAAGAAAACATTTCCTTCTCAAAGAATCAACAACTTTGTTAGTAGTTCCAGAAATATGTTTAATTACAAAAGTAAAATTCTGCATATATTCAACCCATTTAGCATGCTTCTGGTTTAACTTCTCCTATTGAGTCACGAATTGTAAAGCATGGTTATCGTTGTACAAAACAAACTCTTTAGGAACCAAATAGTGCCTCCACTTCTTCAATGCTTGTATGACAACATAGAATTCCTTGTCATATGTTGAGTACTTAACCTTTGCTTCATTCAATTTTTCACTAAAGTATGCGATTGGCCTGTCATCTTGGCTCAAGACTGCTCCAATTGCAAATCCGCTTGCATCACACTTGACCTGAAATGTCTTGCTGAAATTTGGCAACACGAAAATCGGTTGCTCTGTGATCTTCTTCTTCAGCAAATTAAAGCTTTTCTTTGCTTCCTCTGTCCAGTGAAAAGATTTGTGTCTTTTCTTCACTATGTCCATTATCAGTGCATTGATTCCACTAAAATTCTGGATGAATTTCCTATAGAAACTTGCCAATCCATGGAAGCTTCGAACTTCAAACACACTCCTTGGTGATAGCCAACTCTTAATTGCATTCACCTTATCCGGATCCATTTTCAGCTTATCTGTAGAGATAACAAACCCCAAACAAATGAGCTTTGTCTTCATAAATGATGATTTCTTCACATTTATCAACAACTTCTCTCACTGTAATCTCCTCATCACTGTAGCTAAGTGCTCCAAGTGTTCTGCTTCTGTCTTGCTGAAAATTAATATATCGTCAAGATACACAATGACAAACATCCCAATGAATTCCTTCAGGACTTCATTCATCAATCTCATGAAAATACTGGGTGCATTTGTTAAGCCAAATGGCATAACAAGGTATTCATATAACCCCTCATTCTTCTTGAATGCTATCTTCCATTCATCGCCTTCTCTCATACGAATTTGATGATAGCCGCTTTTCAAATCAATTTTTGAAAAAAATCTTGCCCCACTAAAGAAATCTATCAAATCATCCATCCTTGGCAATGGAAATTTGTATCTGATGGTAATCTTGTTGATTTCCCTTGAGTTTGTACACACCCTCCAGCCTCTATCTTTCTTTTGGGCTGAGTACTTTCAGAATAGCACATGGACTTAAGCTTTCTCGAACCAATCCTTTGTCCATTAAATCCTGGACTTGTCTCTTGACTTCTTCATTCTCCTACGGTGTCAATCTGTACGCTTCTTTGTTTGGTAAACTGGCTCCAGGTATAATATCAATGTGATGACTTATGCTTCTAATTGGTGGCAACGAACAAGGTAGTTCATCCACTACTATATCAGCAAACTCTTCCAACAACTCTTGGATTTCCTCTGGTAAATCATCCACTCTTTTACTGGTTAAAACAATTCTAGGCTTGTTGACCACAATAAATTGTGTGTCTTCCTTATTCTTAACCTCTGTAAGAAATTCCTTCCCACTCATGAGAAATACAATGTTGCTTACCTCCAGTTTTACTTCTTTATCCTTAATCGACAACAACATGTGAGTTCTCCCATTTTTCTCTAGGGTGAATGTGTTCTTTCTCCCATCATGAATCACATTCCTATCATATTTCTATGGTCTACCCAACAATAGATGACAAACATCCATGGGAATGACATCACATAATATTTCATCCTTATATCCTCCTATTTTAAATTCAACTAAACATTGTTTAGTGACATTTACCTGATGTCCTTTTTGTAGCCACGAAACTTTGTATGGGCTTGGATGTACAACATTCTCCAGCTCCAACTATTCTACCATCTCTATAGAAATGAGATTGTATGTGCTACCACTGTCCACTATGACTTTTCATACCCTGTCTTTGGTCTTGCGAGCAGTCCAAAAAAGACTGTTCCTTTGGGATGGGTTCTCTGCCTCCCTCTCTGGTGTTCATAGAACTTTCCTCATCATTAAAGATCTTCCTCCCTCGACATCTTCTGCCTCAACATTCCATCCTTGAGATTCGGCAATGTGAGTCTCACCACCTCCTTTCTTTCTGTTTGGACACTCATAAGATTTATGTCCATTCTTTCCACAGGTAAAACACTTCACTTCACCTCCTCTGCCTCTTCCTCTTCCTCTGGTACAAGGAAAAGTGTTTCCATCAGCATACTGCCTTCCATGTGATCTTCCTCCTTTCCTAGGTTGAGTTTGAGGTTTCTTCCCCTCTTCTTTAGATTTATGAGTCCTATATTGGACAACTGCTTTTCCTCTGGCTTGGCTTCTACCTCGGCCTCTTTGACCTTGCTTTCGGCTCAGCTTCTCTTCAGCTTTCAAATCCATCTGATAAGCATCTTCAACCGTCTGAATGGTCACCATGCTCATCTCGTCTTGAATGTCATATCACAGACCATTCATGTACCTAACAACATTTTCATCATCGCTCTCTCGATGACCTGCCCTGATGTTTATCTTGTAGAACTCTTTAGTGTATTCTTTTACTAACATCAGCTTCTGTCTCAAGTTCTGCATCCTCCAAAACAGAGTAATCTGATAATCTCTAGGTATGAATTTTGCCTTCATCTTTGCGACCATTCTATCCCAACTGTTGATTTTCTGCTTGCCCTTGTAGCATCTATCAACCTGCAGTTCATCTCATCACAAGGCTGCATGTCCTTTAAGTCTTGTGATAGCATATTTGACCTTCTTTTCTTCCTCGACATCCTCATAGTCAAAATATTTATCCAGAGCTCTAATCCAGTCTAGAAGCTCTTCAACATCCAGGTTTCCTTCATATACTAGAATGTCCATTTTTGCTCTGGCACCTATCCTTGCAACTACCCTGAATAGGCATTCTTCTACAACATCTTCAACTCTAGCTTCTTCGTTTCCGGCTTCATTTTCACTTTCAGATTCGTTGATATCCCCAGCGTTAACTGTGTGCCTCTGTGTTGTCTCCATGGCATCAAGCCTAGCATGTAAATCACGCATCTCTCTTTCCCTTGCCAGATCAGGTAATTGCTTGTCTCATCTTCTTGTCATTTCTCTTTCCTCTGCTAGATCAGGATTTTCCCTATCTCTTCTTCTTGGCGGCATGGTTGTAAAATATTTATTTTCTCTGCCTAAAATCTACAGACAAGATTCAGGCCCTGATACCAAAACTGATGCAGACACCCAACCCTCGAGTCAAGGTCCGCACAAGATCACTCTTAATCTTCCCAGTGAGTCTAATTGACTCTTTGATTCCTCCTTAGAGAATCAAACACACATATACAATGGTGTTTTTCCACAGGTCCTTATGAATTGATCCCGCATGAACAAACACTAGGAACCAGATCAATTCCTCTGATCCACTATGTGATCACACCTTTTGCGATTTCGGAACTTCGGATCTCATGATTTTGCGACTCCTGTTACCAAGTTCTTGGCTCTCCCACTGCTGAAAATTGAAATGTCAATTCATTGAAATGTTCGATCGCATCCTCCTCCATAACCGTATCATGTTTCACGATTTTGGGAATCCCAGAACAAAGATCCCGATCTCTTGTCATCCGAAATGCCGAAATGTCGAATCCCGACATGTTCAGCAAAGGCTGGCCCCACAACAGACTTTCACCTTTTTGGAATTTCAGACTTCACGATTTCGAGAGTCTTGATGCAAATCTTTCGGTTTTTTAACTTATGAAACCCTAAAATCATCAATGAAGGTTGACTCCGTATGGCGACAAGTACGCCACCTGTCACTCTGCTATTTCTATTTCTGACCCGAATTTTTCTGCTCCTTCAAACCTCCGAACCCCGAAATGAGAGTTCATGAGTGATCTGATAGCCCTCGTTGGCTTGGATCCAACGGCCCTATTTGTCCTGAGCTTAAAACAATACCCACCGTAACTCCCCTTGCTCCTCTACAATATTTGACGGCTCTCGGGACTTCACGAATTCTCCATGGAGAATTCCAACCACTCGATTCTTCCTTTGAGAATTTCCATGAAACAAACTGATGTTCTTTCACTTGAAGACTTTACTTCTGCTAGAAGACTTTGACCCTTATCTCCCTTTGAAGTATTTCAATCTCCAACCTCCTTCAATGTTTCCAAGGTGCTAACCCTTCTGAGCTTTCCTTGCAACTTCGAGTCTTCAAAAATACTCTTGCACGCACTCCTTGCGGTAACCCTTCAAATACTTTTAAGTATTTGATTCCTTCGACTCTGTGCACCTTCTGCAATAGTAGTCCTTCTCCTTCAACCTCAGTTGATAACTTCTAAGTCTTCTACCAGCCTGTGCACACCTTGCACGACTCCTGTGCCTCACCTGCACTTCTGTTGGAATGAGAACAATGGTATCCCTCCTGAGCTTTCATAGATAAACTCTGAACTTTTGTCAACGCACTCCTTGCGGACACTTCACTGCACTCCTTGCAGGAACTCTCACTCAGGTAGAGAAACAATTGAAACTCATTCTCTTACTCTCTTAGACTTCAAACATTTAACATGAAATCATACAATCATACATTCAAAGAATAACAACAAATGCATAACAGAGAGTAAATAACCATAAGCATAACATTCAACACATTCAATAGATATACACAGAAAGCATCATAACACCATGAGTTTGAATCAAAGCTTCATAGATTAACTCAGAACTTATGTACATGGGTTCTTCTCTACAACTCTCTGCTTTAGCTCTCCTATTCTCTATGCTTACAATTGATAATTGATAATGTTACAATGATACAAAGGTGAGGGTGTCTATAGTTGGTTTTCCCTCCAGCTCCTAAAACTGTCTAATCTATGAATTCAAAGCTACCTACTATCATAAATAGACTTAAATGCCTTTTACTAAGACAAATGAGAGTAGTTTCTCATGATCTGTTTACAACACTTATGCGTAAATGCATGTACGCTTTTCTTAATTGTTACATTAATATCCGCTTCCTTCAAACTTTCAAAATATTTCAACATGCACAAAATGCGTTGGCGCTTGTCCCAGCTATCTTCCACCTTCATGCTTGCGTGGCTGTTGACGATGCTTGAACACAAATTCATATCAATAAGATATAAAGCTTGAACACAAATTCATGGCAGGACTAGACATGGATTCTGATCCTATGAAAAAAATGCAGCATGGATGCCAAAATGGCTAGTGAGGAGATAACTAGGGCACCCATGAAGAGGTAATCTCTACCATCTGTAAATGACACCTTTATAGTAACTTGAAAGTGTAATGTCAAAATAAATGGGGTTGATCCTAAGACTATTATGTGATCAACACGGATAAATGCATGATGCATGCAGAGCATAATCTACCCTATATGACAGTGAAGATTATGATACATGTTGAAGAAGTCGAAAAAATGCCACCAAATATAACAATATTTGTGGAAAAGTTATCTCTCGAGGATAACTGCACAACAAAACATTTCCAGTGTACTTACATTACTCTAAACGGTATCAAAATGTTAAAAGGGGGTAAAACGTTATGCAAAAGGTGGAAAAATTGGGTTAAAATAGGTGAAAAACTCATTTTTACCATATCATTTTACTTTTTACTTTTTGGAGAGCATTGAGAGCCCTTTTACCCTTCAATTTTCCGAGGATTAGTGCAGAGTGCACGGAGCTCGAAATTCAACATCGCTTGGACTAGGTAAGAGATTACTTCCCCCTCTTTCACTTTATCCATGAGTTTTTTTAATTTTGTGATTTTTTTAGTATATAATCCTTTTTAAATATCGTGTGAAGATGTATGTGACTTTTTTCAACATGAGCTGCGTACATACTCTACTGCCATAACTTATAGTCACATACATGTGCGCAAAACCCAAAATTCATGGTTTTAACTCAAAAAATATTTGATGTTCACAGGATGGTGATATAGTGGAGGGAGGGAGAACATGGAGAAGTTAACAATGAGGTCATGTATGGCCTAGAAGCTCAACATGCCCTCTACAAATGCAGATTGAAAAAATTATTTCATTGTAATGGCATTAGGCAACACCGTAGATTACTTGAAAATTTGATTGATTACTGGAAACCTGAAATAAATTTTTCATGATCAAAGGGAAATCACTAAGAATTGAGACAAAGGACATATATTACCTTATCGGGTTGTCTCATCGAGGAGAAGTGGTGAAATTGAATGGAAAAGGATCCATCGGTTTAACAATCAATGAATACATTGCTCTATATTGCTCAGCTGAGAGAGAGAAGGTTGGGAGTCAATTCTTGATAAGGTAGATAGAGAGTCTTAGTATAAAAGTCATCGTGTTGACGATTGCCCAAATTGTAGGATCTACCTCATTACATAAAGCTTCAAGGATGATGATGTATTATGCATGAGAATGCTTGAGGCTTATAAGATATGATTAGAGTACCACACTTTTGACATGCATGAAGGCCTAGTTGATAGGATGCAAGCAAGAAAAAATAAAGAACTTTGTTTCTGGAAGCCTCTTGTGCTGTTTTTTCTTTGAGAAAGTACCCATGATGAATTCAAGAGTTGGAATCCATCTACATTATGAGAGATATGGCAGGATGGACCGATGGACCAAGGTACTTCTCAGGCAGTGAGGAGGACATCTAGGTGATCCCTGGGATGATGTATTTTCTGCTTGGTGGGAGTGCCATATGGTTACGATCTAGGATTACCCCTATGCAGGGATCGACTATTGCAATGACCTAGAGGTGCCTATTCCTCCTAGAAGTGCCTACAAAAATATTTATATAAGATTTTTGTTTTTTTAATTATTTCATTTTGATATTTTAATGGTTAAAACAATTTTTTTTGTGTGGATCAAGACAACATGATTTTTTGATCATACAGATGTGGGATCAAGGCAGCCTGATGTATTTCCTCTGCATGGACGACATGGTCAGGATGGCCGACCACATGGAGATTCCAACTAAGTATTGGATAACATCTAGAGGAATATGGATGGATTGGTGCACCCAGTGCCAATGGTACATGTTGAATATTTGTCGGATCACATGCAACGACAAATAGTTGGACTACCACAGGGTTGGGTGCATATGATTTGATTATATACAAATATATTTTTTTGTTCTTTAGTTTCAACATAAATGATATAAATGCCAATATAACATGTAGTTAGCAAATTCATCACTTGAAGAATTAGAAATTCTTGGAACATAAACATAAGTAATATGATCGAAAAAATTCTCCAAAAAGTGTATCTGTAGGAAAGGACAATGTAGCATAGGGTTGAAAAGATGATATTTGTCATACAATTGAGATACTTCCATATGAGCATCCAAAAACACTTCTAAAGACCAAATGCGATGCACAATAGTGTCACGAAGCAGTTTGATAACAACACTATACTCAGCCACATTATTGGTGGAAGGATCAAGCACCTCCTGAAGCAACCAATTGACTCATGGGTGAATAAATCACCCATGCAGAGAATCCAAGTTCCAAGTATGGTAGTTGGTGCCATCAACAAATCCTACGAACATCAAAGAATCACATGACATATGCCAACCAAGAAAAAGAAACATAAGCACCACTAATACAAAAACAGATATATGCTACCGCTAAATACAACAATGTACAAACTTTACAAGAAGAACACCTAGGTGTGATGGCTTAAGTGTAATAATTATTAAGGTAAAGCCTATTTCTGGGCTCTGGAATCACATTCCCTTAAAAATCCTCTAGCTTGTAGGCCCCTTTCCGCAAGGCATGTCTCACAATGAATGGGTCATGCCATAATGGATTAAACTTACATGCCCCCAAGGAGGCTTTGTCTCAGTCATAGACCAAAACAAGGTCCCCTTTAGAGAAGACTCTCGGGTGCACATATTTGTCATAATTATCCTTGACATGCTTCTTATGTGCCTCATTTGATATATAAATGTCTCAACATCACTCATCAAGATGTTCTAAGTAAATAAGGTTCTCTTCCAGTTTAGTCGTGTCAGGAAGGAGCTCTATAGCAATCGTAAGAGAAGGGATTTTGCATTCAATAGGAAAAATTGCTTCTACCCCATGAATAAGTTGAAAATGTAAGAAGCCTATTGCAGTTTTGATTAAGGTTTGGTAGGCCCACAATGTTGGATATAACATCAAATGCCAATTTGATTTGCTTTCATTGACAGTTCTTCAAAAAATGGTTTTCAGGGATTTATTAATAGATTCAACCTAACCATTTTCCCGAGGATAGTAAGGAGACGAATGCTCTTGCCTAAAACCTAATTTTGATGCTAACTCTGACATCATGTTGTTTTGAAAGTGATTTCCATGGTCGGTGAAAATATATTTTGGAACCCCGAAACTAGCTATAACCTGGTTAAACATGAAAATCACTGTGGTTTCACCATCATTAGAAAACATTGACATGGCCTATGCCCATTTCGTAAAATAGTATACAGGTAGTAATATATATTGATGTTCCCTAATAGAAACTGGGTGGCACATCATACGATCAACCCCCACTTGGTGAAGGGAATGATGGTAATGAAGGGAAACATAGGAGAAGGATGTGCGCACATCTTTTTAGAAAATATTTGGCAAGGGTGACACTTCTTGACCACTTCAACGCAATCCTTAAATATTTTTGGCCAAAAATATCTAGCACAAAATATTTTGGGTTGTTTCCAACCCAGACAAATGAGTACCCCATGCTCCACTATGGAAATCATTCAAAACCAACTCCACTTCCTTGTGAGTGTCATAGTGATGGAGAATTGAATTTACCCCTCGACGATACAAAGTGTCGCCAATAATGATACAGTTCTTCACCATGTGGAAAATCTGTCATCAAACATTTCACTAAAAATGCAAAGGAAAATTCAAAGTCTAGAGATATATAATAATATCTCCATACAAAGATTGAGATGAAGAGATGACGAATATATGCTTGTCTGGAAACAAGTCAATAATTGCGTCATCTTCCTTCTTTATTGGAAACTTTTATATAAGTTCAATGAAGACTAAGGACTTCTTGGATTTGGCATAAGAAAAATCCAAATCAAACTCTTCGAGTACAACAATCCACTTGTTGTACTTCCCTCTGATTATTCGCCGAGTCAAAACATATTGAAAAGGATTAACATCGGTGACGACAGTCATCTTACGCAGTAACATGTAATGTCAAATATGATAAACAACATGGAAGGTTGCTAACTCCAACTTCTTGATGTGCGAATACTTTAATCTTAGACCTACCAAGCCGTGGCTCAAATAATAGATGACATTCTCCTTGAGCTGATCATCTTCCTTAACTAACAACATGCCAATAGAAGACTATACTGCTACAAGATATAACATGAAATATCTATTATATTTGGGAGGACTAAGCAAAGGGGTTGAAATTAGATCTTTCTTCAATGCATCGAATGAATGATACACCAATTCATCCTGGAAAAAGGGGACTTCCGACTTCAAAAGGTGCATAAATCCTTCAATGATATCAACATAGTTTGATATAAAACACTGAAGGAAATTTGTATTTCCTTGTAGGTTCTAAAGTTGACGCACGGTATGCATGTGAGGAAACTGTAGTATTTCCTCAACCTTAAAAGGGTCAACCATGATCCCTTTGGTTGATACGCTAAACCCCAAAAGATGCCCTGAAGTGATGCGGAAAATGAACTTATGAGGATTCAAACAAATTTGATAATGCTGACACCTTTCAAAGAAAAGGTGGAGGTGTAACAAATGTTGTGCTCTCTTACGAGAATGAATTGTAAGATCATCTAGATAAGACTCTACTATGTGTTTGAGTTCATGGAAAACAAACATCATGGCCCTCTGAAAAGAAGCTCCAAAATTTTTTAGGCCAAAGGGAATTTTCTTGTATGCAAAGGTTCCCCAAGGAAAAATGGAGGTAGTCTTATGTTGGTCCTCGAGTTGGATTTGTATCTGGTTGTAACTAGAAAAACCATCCACGAAAGAGAAAATTTCACTTCTTGCGCATTCATCGAGGATTTGATCAATAAACGACGTAGGAAAGTTCTCCTTAGGACAAGATTTATTTAAAGCTTGGAAATCCATGCAAACTCGAATGGTGCCATGTTTCTTAACAATTGAAACGAGGTTGGATACCCATTCTTTCAATAAGACTGGATAGATAAAGCCTACTTTAAGCATTTTTTCTACCTCATCCTTAATTGTTGTTGCTTTCCTAGGGTTCACTGGTTGCAATTTTTGTCAAACCAATTTAGCATTTGCATAAGTTCAAATCTCATGTTGTACAATCTAAGGATCTATTCCCAACATTTCCTTATATGACCAGGAGAACACATTGATAAAGTCTTTAAAAAGGATCATATATGAATGAATTTCTTCTAGAGAATAGACTGCTCCAACAAAAACATTTTCCAAGACATCAGGGGTCGTGAATATATTGATCGATATAGTCTCCAAAATATTTTCCATGTTCCCTTCAGCATATATGCCATGAGTTTCCAAAGGTTTCAATGGACGATTAACATCTCCAACCATGGTCGATCGAAACTCTCATTTATTTAGGCAACTCATCTCAGGAAGGAAATAAGACCTATGATGTAAGTCTTCCCAAGGTTGTTCAAGACCTATCATCACCTCTAGGAATTACTTGTCCGAAGGGATGACAATGTCCAAGAAATCATGAGAGTTGGAAGAATTAAGAGCCCATACAGTCTCTAAAATGGGGTCCACTTCCTTCATAGGAGTAGGATATGGATCTTCATTTGTATTATCACGTTGAATGACTTGATAAGCTATTTCCACTGTAGACAATGGCATTGTCATTTCGATACATTCCATTTTTTCCCCTGAAGTCGATAGGGGAGGCAAATTCCATGGATATTCAAAATAAGAAGTATGAAACGATCTAACTGGAAAGATATTGACTTTTAAATTTCTCATCATTAGGTTTTCTTGAACCCATACTAGAATCAATGGAAATTTCTTCTCTTTCTTTACAAATCCTCCTTATTATAGGTTTCTTCAAACACAAATTCATTCAAACACTCATCTCAATATCCAAATATGTTATGTCCTTGTGGAAATAATGCTTGGTAGTTTCAACAATTACCAACTCTTGTTTTTTCTTCTACAAAACCACACACCAACAAAGTCTGATTACTGGTCTTGACTTCACACAATTCAAGTGCAACCACTATCAATGACACTTCTATCTTCAATGCTAGGAACATGATCCTACTATGATATCACTTGATGTAAGTGCATAGGGCCTGGAAATCAGAATTACACAGGAAAAGCACAATGACATGCACATAGACAACAAAGAATGAATATTCAATACACGATATAATTTACAACAACTAATTTTGCATACTTTTATTGAAATCGATGGCCAATTCTCTCTATCCTTATTACATTCACAAATCTTGTGCATATGTCTCTGGATCACCCAACACTACCATCACCTATAGAATACCAAATCAATGGAGATCCAAAGGCACCAATTACATGAAATTGCCAAATATTTAAACTTTGATGTCGTGGCTATTCAGTTCCTAAGCCTTTTCATTTCTTGGGGTAACCCAAACATTTCTATGATTAACCCTACTTTTTCATAACTATTAATACCTCCCAAATTTCCAAATGTAACTTGATCTTCAAGGTTTGAATATTGAAATTCAAATTGAAAAAATGAACACATGGGTGGAATATGATTTTTTCTGCCACACTCTATTTTTGGTTTAGGCACACCCCTTGCACTTCATATTTTTTAAGAAATTTGGAGGGAAGGTAGAGGAAGATGTCCTATAAAACATATAAAAATTTTAAACTCCAACTCCAAGCATTGAAGCTACACCGGTCAAAATACTAAACCCATGTTACTATAAAAATATGGAAATCGTTATGTGTTGGCTTCAAACATATACATGGTGCTTAAACTCTATATTTTTTTATGAAATTTGGTGTAAAGGTAGAGGAAGGTGTCCTCTATAGTATATTCAAATTTTAAACCTTAATTCCAAGAGATGAGAGTGAAATGATAAAAAACATCAAGCCCTTGTCACCATTGAAAATCTAGAAAAACATGGAATAAAACAAAAACCCCAAGAATGCTTCTACATTATATATGCAATCTCATCAATGTAAGAGTTCTTGCTTCTAGGTCTCATGGGTTTGGACCCACTTCTATGACTTTTCATAACCTATAGCACTTGGTTAGTGTAAACCAACAGACAAAAAACAATTATACCTAGGGTGGGGCCTTCACTGAGATCGCTTGCCTTTCACTCAATGATTTTGACTCATTTTTTCCCTTTTTCATGTACTCGGGAGTCTCATAAATACCATCCTCTCTTCACGTAAGGATTTACTTATAATTTTGAGATTCTCAGTATTATTACATATAACTTAATTCATTTAGAAACATTCACAACTATGTGAACTCATATATTATCACTCCACAATTCAAGGAACCTCTGTCAAAGCCCGAAGCTCCTCATACTCTCATTGAAGACATTGATAAAACATTCACATAGGCCTCACATTGTTCAATATAGTCCTATGAAAAAATAATAAATATAATATAATATAATAATAAAGTAAATACTCATGCTTATTTGGGGTTACAAAATAGAATTACAATGAAGGATAACACTAGTGTCCTATCATTCCTACTCTCTTTGACCAACCATGGGCTCTCATCCTCTTAAAAGTAAGTATTTTTATTACATCTTATGTTGATAGTACCAATCTCTTATAAACATTCTTTATTTGTCCTCGATCCTTCCAACTGATGTAACAATTCATTTGATGACTCTTCCTCTTCTAACTATGGTCACTACTCTAATTTCTCCATAACCATCCTCATGTTTGTTCATATTTTTAACCGCCACATTGTTCCATTTATCAATTTGGTTCCTTATCCATGTATTTCCATGGCATTGTTGTCTTCTCAACTTCTTTTCCTCTAAAACTGAATGAATCTCCTCATCTTGTGGGTTTGACCACCAACACTCCTTAAGGTAACATTGTGGCTCATTAGTTCCTTTGCAAACTTTAACTTCCTCGCATCCTCAAGACATATTAACTTGACCTCTAGTTTCCAATGGCATACCAACAATAACTTGGCATATTGTTACCTTATCATCATCTCCTCTCAAACTATGGTTTCTTAAATGAAGAGTCAAAATATGAGGCATCCTTTAAAATTAGTCTAATATATTTTCGAGCATAATAATGACTTTCATAAATAATTGATGGCTAAATTTGATACCAATTGATACTTATGAACCTTTAGGAATATTTACTCAAGAAATATAGAAGACAAATTAGAGTTTTAGACACTAAGATAAATAAAGATGAGGAAATGGGACAACTTTGTCAAACTCCTTGATTTTACAAGAAATTTAATCAGTTTCTTATTAATTAAAATAAAAAAACATAAGATCTAATACTTTTTGCCTCTAACATTATACTAAAAATATCCCAAAACATAATCATATCTAATTTTATCTAATTCTATTATGCTCTTTGTATATCTAATTCTATAAGCAAGTTAACTTCCTATACACTTTAATATATGGAAGACTGCCATGAAATTGCAACAAATAGAAATTATTTTATACTTTAAGCAAAACCCATTTGGTTCCTAGAAACAAGCTATGACAGGAAATCAATAACTCTAATAAGTGAGCAATGATTATTTAATTGAAATTATAGAAACAAATCATTAGATAGTTTTTATATCACATTCTTATTTTAAATTAATGTTATANTCCTAGAAACAAGCTATGACAGGAAATCAATAACTCTAATAAGTGAGCAATGATTATTTAATTGAAATTATAGAAACAAATCATTAGATAGTTTTTATATCACATTCTTATTTTAAATTAATGTTATAAACATGACTTCCATTTAAAAAAAATGAGATAATTTATCCCCTAAACTTCTATTATAAAAAATCCTTAAAACTTAAATCTATGTTATCTTATTTGAAAATCTAAAATTCTACATTTAAGCCATCCTTGCTAAGGGATTTATATTCACAACACTTTTCACTTTTGCCACAAAAAGTTTTAAAATATTATTTAATAAATCTCTTAAGTTAGGTGAATTCTCTCTTCTATCTTTAATTATCAACTTTCTTAAAATTCTGATAATAGTATGTAGTTTTACTTTTAATTTACCTAACTCTATCTAACTCATAATTCTCTCTTCTATTTTTAATTATCAACTTTCTTAAAAGTCTAACAATAATATGTTGTTTTACTTCTAATTTACCGAACTCTATATAACTCATATATAAATATAAATATCTAAAATACATAGACAAAATTGATTTTTTGCCATTTCACATCAAAATATTTTTAAAAGATCTTAAACAAATTAATATATTTT
>SNQJ01S0023870.1:13506-31702 GCA_010110895.2 Picea sitchensis | reverse complement strand
AATCTTATTAAAGTTTTCCTGAAATCAATGTATTTTAGGTTTCATGGAAATATTTATGAACAATTCAAAGGCATGTCGAGAAGATCCAAACTATTGTTGATAGTCATTGATTTGTACATGAAATGGCTTAAAAAGAAATCTATTGATTCCTTTCCTCTCAAGCCTCAACTAAGGAAAATATTTGTAGATGACACCTACATAATTTGGCCACATGGAAAAGAAAGATAAGACAGGTTTAAAGATGTAACATTTGAACAATCAAGCTAAAAGCATAAGATTCATAATGAAAATAGAAGAAAACAATAGCATCCCATTCGTTGATATCCTTATGATCTCTAAGAGAAATGATGGACTGCTTTCCCATCAAGTATACCAAAAGAAAACTCATAGGGACATGTATCTTCATGCTAATTATCATCACCACCCCATTCAAAATATTGGTGTTATCAACACATTGATGGCTCAAGATATCAAAGTTTCAGATAATGATCACATAGATAAATGATTGAGACAATTATGGCTATAAGGAATACCAATTCAAAAATTTGGTATTAAAATCTAGGAGAGGACACCACAAAATTTGTGAACTTTAAGAAGGAAATATGATCACATTTCCTTATATCAAAGGAACCACAAACAAAATTTCAAAAAATATTAAGAAAGGTAACATCGGAGTGATCTTCACCCCTTATAACATTATAAAGAACATGTTGGATTATGCTAAAGATTCCATTGATCTAAAACATCAAAAGGGTGTTTATACCATTCCCTAATTATGTGGAAAGCATTATATTGATGAGATAGGAAGATCTCTGCAAGTTAGACTTATAGAGTGTTGTGTTGATATTAAAAATAATCGTATTAAAATATCAAACTTGGTAGAGTGCTCTCAAGACATTGGCCACCTCATTTTCATATGGGACACAAAAAATATCACTAAGATGGACCATAATGGTAAAAGAAAGGTTCTTGAGGCCATTGAAATTGAGATAAACCAAAGCAACATTAATAGGGATGAGGGTATTAAAATTAAAGAAAATTAGAGGTCATTGATTTAGTGGTTAAGAAACTACAAAGACATATTGCCTAATGAATGAATGAAGGTAGCCCATGCACTGTGGTAGATTCATATTTATCATCATATTTCAGATCTAATCTATTTGAGATTATAACCTCCTAATGATGATTCCATCTCATGGGTTGATACTGGTCGAGTGTTCTAATAATGTTGAACATAGTTTTCCATCTTATACAATCTATCATTGTGTAAAATGAACAATTTAAGAAAAATCTTGTAATGTGCTCAATCAATAGTCTTTGTAATCATTGAAGTAATTGATAGCATAGATTTTTCCTAGATTTTATTTACTCTATCATGTTAGTTTGTTGTGTATGGTAATGTTGTAAAACAAGGAGTCATTCTCTCATTTATCGTTAGTTTGGGATCCTAGAGTCAGTGCCTCCACCATTGTTCATGGTCCTCTGCTTCTAGATAGAACCAAATCAATCAAATGGTAATGAACATTGCCACAAGAGTAAAGATAACAAACGTAACGAAGTGGATGCTTTGAGGTGTATCAAGGGGAAACAAACTTTTCATTCCTATATTTAATTAATTTATCACTTAAGTACACAAGAGGATTATAGCAAGACCCTTGATATGAGGAAGAATTATCACACCAATATTTAAGAAGATGAAGTTTTCTATAAAATTATAATACTGTGAACATTATATAATAAAATTGAAAGGCCGAAGAGTCTATAAAATTATAATACTGTGAACATTATATAATAAAATACATCGTTGGCTGCAAGATGGACAAGGAAAAGAGTTATAGGGGGTTATGATTCCATGAGAGAGGGGGATAAAGTGGCTAAGTCTTCTTATTTTATTTTATTTACCCATACTGGAATTTCAAGAGAGAAAGAAGCAGTTACATGAGCTTCTTAGGGAAAGGCAATGTGGTTCTTGATTTTCAAGTAAATTTATAAACCTGTCTAGTGGGTTCTTCGGAAGTTGTTGTTCTTCCTTGTCTCATTCACTCTTAATTTTGGTTCATTATTAATTCACTTTGTTCATTCATTATTCCTCAATCATTTTTATTCCTGGGTTGGGACATGGGGACGAATGGTGTAGGAAATTGGCCATTGTTTTGTTGGTTGTAGTAATTACCGATGTAATTCAACAAAGAATTGATGCTTGCATGTTTAGGACACATGAGCATGTGTTAAAATTTGTTCACAACTATGAGTCCTGAGAGTCCCAACATGGATATTCTGGACCAAATGCATTGGAGCCATGGAAAGAAGTGGACAAGCAGGGGGGCTACATGGAAGTGAAGGGGGTTCATTGTCTTTGGGTTGTGCATGATGGAGAAAAGAGAGTTGGTGTACTTTAGATTGTTGTTAGCTGAGAAACATGTGAAAGCTTGAGTGTTGACTGGTTTAGGAAGCTTAGTGATGCCCTGGAACCATCCTTGTGGATTCATAACCCTATCTCGGGGGTGACCTATTGTTGAGACTTGGAACAAAAGTGTCTAAGGTTGGGTGGAATGTCCTTGGTCTGCAGTGAGTTGGTGATTGGTTTTATTAAATATAAGTGCTCTATGCCAATGTTTCCTTTCCTTGTATATTTATTTCTATTGTATATTAACTATTATTTATGAAATATGTTTTTACAATATGTATGTTTGTTGGTTATTGATGTGTATGAAATATTGTGCATTCCTTTTATGTTGTAGCACAAATATTGATTATTGCATGTGTATTTCTCATGTTTCTTTATTAATTTATCATTATGAGAGTTTGAAATTATTTCTTGGAAGTGTGATCTTGAGATAGTTCCTAGCCTGGGTGGTTGGGTATGTGACATAATGGTATCAGAGCACTATTGAAGGGCATTCTAGATGTATCATGACCCAACCGGGTGGTTGGGGATGTTACAGAGTGTTATCAGAGCATAAGTTTCAATACTGGACCTGCATGGGCCAAACAAAGAGTGTAGAGGTGAAATTGTTAGCAGGTCTACAAACTATTTGAGAAAATTCTTGAAAGAGATTATATTGATTGGAATGCACTAGTTTTTTGGTTATATAAAGAATGGGTGAGTTAACAAGGCGATGTCTTGTGGATCATAACGATCATTTCACATGGATGGAAGGGACTTGTTAATAAAACTTTCGAGCTCTTCCGGGAAATTCCCAATCGAGATTTGGTTTTTTAAAATGCAATAAATATAGGCTACATATAGAATGAGCCTGTGGATGAAGCCATGAATATCCGTCATGCAATGCAGAGAAAAAGGTTCAATATTGAGCCTGCATGAGCTAGCTAGAAAAACATTGGAGATATAAGTTGCAAAAAATTTAAATTTCAGAGAATGTCTCTGATATGTTTAACGAAGTATTCCTATGAAATTTGAAAAGTTTGGGTACTTTTCCATACAATGACATTAGCATGACATGGAGGCCACATGCCAGCTGAAGTGGAAGAAGAGTATCGTGTATTGCCACGATGGCAGTGGGGGCGGGGTGCCTACATGTACCGCAAAATCACAAAGAGATCTTGAAAATTGTCCAAGTATCAAGACATCACAAAGCACAGAGAGGATCATATGTATGAAATAATTTGCAAAATGTTCATGGACCCGTGGTGAAGTTTGAGAATCGACTAAGTGTTGAAGTATCGCGGATGTAGCGAAGTATGGAAATTGACCAAGTGTAATGGATTGGTCGAACATATGGATTGATATGAGAACCAAATGATTCGGGAGAGTATCTTATACCTATGGTGAAATGTAAGTGAAAGTTGTCTTAGTGTGGAAACATACAAGGGAAGTTTTGGGTGAGACTCAACACATTAACGGGTCAACTTGGGTGCAAAATAAAGGTAGCGGAATGCAAGAGTGCATCTCGTAGGTCACAAAAAAGTAACAAGAAAAGAGATTGGGTTATGAACCCATGATGAATTTAAGAAAATATCTAAGTATGGGAGAAATATTTTAATGACCAAGATTGAATAAAAGTTCATATCAGACGATCGTGAAACATCAAAGCTCTATTGCATGAGCTGATGGATATTCTATAATATGCATAATTCTAAAAAATTCTATAGTATGCAATTCTAACAAAATGGTTTCTTTCACATTTTGAAAAATTAGGAGATAGAAACTTATCATTTCAAGATAAGAATGCATATTTTGGACATGGAGGAAGGAGAGGGATCCTTTGGTCATGAGAGAGAAACCAAAGGTCAAAATATCAGTGTTGTTAATGCAAAGACATAACCAAATGAGTACATGAGAAGAGGGGAACAAGAGACATTAATATAGATTGTGAGGATCTTGAAAATATAAGTATAGAGTTACAAAGAAGACAATGAGAGGATGATGAGAGAACAAAATCAAATAAATTCTCAAATGATGCAATGCCTAAATCAGTTGCATAGATAGGAAAAGAATGGATCAGACTCAATATAGGAGGAAAAAGGCATGGATCTTGAAGGAAGAGATAACTATAGAAGATATGGTCATTCAAGAAGTTCTAGAAGAACTCATAGACATCACTCACCTCCTTACTCAGAAATGAAATTGTATGCATCTAAAGACTCCATAAGCAGTCTAGAAGTGTCTCTTGTTAGGCACCAAAGAAGAAGGCATGAATTATACAATTTGCAAGGAGAGTTGAGGAAGCTTAAGCCATCATCCTTTGATGGTGAAAGAGAAAGGTAAGATGTTGTTGAAGCATGGTTGTTGGAAATCGGGAAGTATGTTCAGTTACAAAATTACTCATCTAACCTAGAGACCAAAATTTCCACATAACATTTGCATGGAAAAGTTGTTATGTGGTGGGATCAGCTGAAGCAAGTTGAACACATTAATGAGAGTAGGGTCACTTGGAAGTAGTTCAATTGATATTCCTGGGTTTGTTGGCTACATTGAGGTTCTCAAGGTTTTTTTACAACTCACACCCACATCAGTCACAATTAGGTTCTGGAGGTTTTTTTACAACTCACTCTTTATTATTTTACTTCATTTATTTGTTTTTTAAAACTCGTTGTTCATTATTTTACTTAATGCTCATATCTACTCTTTCTTTTCTTTTATAGATTATTAAATAATTTAATTCAACATTCTTTAATTTTCTAAATTATAGTATAACTAGAAAATCCACATAATTGTGACTCATGAAAGATGATAGGCATATTTAATTTACAAACCCTAATTTTAGCGTAAACCCTAATTAGGGTTTGTAAATGAAATACGTCTATTAGTATTCATCAGCCACAATTATGTGGTTTTAAATGTTTTTTTGTGTTGTCATAATTGAGATAGGTCAAACATAGAACACTCTCGTTATATCTCCTATCATGGAATACAAGTAATGTAACTAAGGATTTGTTAAGATATAAATATAATAAATAAGCACAATGGGATTGGTTTAAGAATTTCCACTGAAGATGTTTATTCATGTTGCTAGCATACTGAAGTTGTTTTGGAAGGTCGACCTTTGTGAGTTGAAATTGATTCCACTCCACTTCTAAATTGAATTGATTCTGTAGTTCCACATTGATGACAACTAAACAAAGTTGTCAGTTATCTGAACTAAATTAATTCCCCTATTTAAAGTGCAATACTTACTATGACAACAATAATTAATAACGATATTATTATAATAAGATTGGTTGGATATCAACAACAAGTAACTCACATGCATGCGCTTAAGATTGAACATGTGGGAACGTGAGGTGAGAAGACTAAGAGAACATAGGGTTATTATGTTACAACCCCGTAAAGAAAGATACCACTAAAGTTGAAGGGAGATATGGAACCTATTTAGTAAGATAAATCATGATTTTAGAATCAATGCCTTGGCATTTGATGGTTGGATGTTTTTTTTAAGCCCAATATATAGACTAGTATTGGAGATAGTTGTGTTCACTTTTTTTCAGCCACGTGTTCAAGTTTCCTTATGCCAAGATTTGTTTCTTCTTTTTTCAAGAAGAGATTAAGCCCATGTGATGCAGGAGCATCGCCAACTCATCAAGCGAGCCAGCACATCAAGCAGAGATTAGCTGGATAAACAAACCCAAACTTTTGAAATACTTTGGGATTGTAGAGAAAGTCTTTTAATGAAGCCATTTATGAAGGCGCATTAGATATTGTATTGGACCTTGAGACTTTAATCTCTTGTCCTTTAGTAGATAGGATGCATTTAATAGATTTAATGCTGGTAGATAGGATGTTTTAAGTCTCGATTTGATAGTTAGAGTCTGAGAGGGAAAACGGATATAGACACCCTCATTGTATCATTGTAACATATTGAATTATCAATCAAGCATTCAGAGAAGAGAAGACCAAGCAGAGAAGATTGTATGAAGAACACCCATGTACAGGCCTTTGAATTAATAGAAGGAAGCTTTGATTCAATCTCATGGTTTGTGTTGTTTTCTCTGTGTATTGATGTTATGCTCAGGAATGTTTTCTTTCTTGTTATGCATTTGCTTTGTATATGTTGTGCATGTGATTTCATGTTTCAAACTGAAGTCTGAAGAAAAGATGGAATGAGTTTCAATTGTTTCTCTATCTGAGCCAGGAGATTCCTGCAAGGTGTGCAGTTGAATACATCCGCAAGGAGTGCGTTGATGAAGGCTTAGTAGTTTAACTTTTGTTCTCATTTGCCCAGAAGTTGATTTGGGTTGTTAAAGCCGTGCGAGGAGTGTGCAGGAAGAAGAAGAAGTATCAGTTGTTAATCTAAGCAAAAGGAGATAGAAGACTGTTGTTTCAGAGAGTGCGCAGAGTCAGGAGGATTCAACACTTGAGAAGTTGTTGAACGTCGAGTGCGAGGAGCGTGCACAAATCCACCTGAGAGAATCAGAGTGGAAAAGCTTAGGAGGTTTAGCACCTTTGGAATACTGTTGAGGGAAAACACCGGAGGGTTTGATCGGAGAAGGGTCAAGCAGGGTTGCAAGCGTAGGCTTGGAGAGCAAGTCTCGAGCAGAAACACTTAGCTATTTCAGAGAAATCTTCGAAGAGGAGGAATCGACAGTCAGGATTCGCCAAGGGAAACAGCAAAATCCTGCCAGCCATCAGATCTTAGGAAATTTGCGCAGGGTCTAAGCCTAGCGAGCAAAGGCGGAGTCAGGGAGTCATCGCAACTTGACTCATCAGAAAATCAAGGTTTCTGAGGTCGCGAAACTCTCGTAGAAAGGAATCACGATCCGCGATTTCCTAAAAGGATCTCAGCCGTTGATCGGTGAGACACGTGTCAAGAAGCAGGAGAGGCAGTGGAGCTTGGCTCATCGGAGAATCGAAACTTCTAGAACCAAGAGTCTCGTACATGAATTCGCGATTAGCGAATTCCTGAGAAGATCAGAGTCGTTGATCATAGCAGGAGTACGTGGCGTGAGATCCCAGGAAGTCAGGGTTCGGCATTTCGGGGTTCTCACATATAAATAAATCGCAGTAGGAGAAACCACGATTTCACAAAACGCGACGGGTCCCACAATTACACCATTTCGACAGAGGATAGGTGTCAGGAGGTCAGCCCTTGTAGGGAGACGACGACACGTGGCATCGACATATCGTGAGCTCGGAGGTTCGTGAGTGGGAGCCGCAAATATTGACATCAAGGTTTGCGAGGTTGTGAGAGGCGATATCTCGGCAACCATCAGTTAGTGTGGGGACCACAGAGCGAGTGGAAGACAGGTGGCATCGAAGATCGAAGGATCAGAGATCCCGCGAGTGTAGGTTCTACGCATTCCATTTCCACAAAGTATGAATTTCTGATAGGGGAGATGGACCATGGTCTCATGGGTCATAGGTTACCTATGAAAGGAGTTAGCCAGATGGGGCAGAGGAGTGAAGCGAAGTGCCATCACGGATCGGGGATCGAGAATTCTTGAGGTGGGAAATTCACTACCTCGCAAAGGCCAATTTCCTGACAAGATAATTCCCGATAGAAGCAAGGAAGGTGTGAAGTGGATATTTCATCAGGTTTTGGGGATTGTGAAACCCAAGTGCAGGACTCACAATCGTGCGAGTTCCGATTTCCCGATAAGGCAAGAGGAGATCGTCAGAGAAGCATCCTGTGGGTACAGAAAAGTCCCGATAAGGGATTTGAAGAAGCAATTTAGCTCTTCGGGCCTGGGAAAAAGAAGGTCCTGGTGGAAGCGGATGTGTCTGGGTAGCCGTTTGTGTCAGAGTGGTATCAGAGCGGATATCTTGTCTGTATACTTCAGGCAAAAAGAGCGAGAAAGTTTCTCTGTTTTCTGTAGCAGGGAAGAAAAGAAGATTTCATCATGCAGCCAAGAAGAGAAAGGCAGTCACCTGACCCAGAAGATAGGGAAGTGAGAAGAAGAGGCAGACCAGCAGGAAATCCAGAAATGGAGAGACAGATGCGAGATCTCAGGGCGAGACTTGAAGAGATGGAGACAGCTCAACGATGCACAGTCAGTTCTGGAGATCTGAGTGACTCCGAAGACGAAGTTGAAGCTGAACCACAAGGAGAAGTTGAAGCCGAAGATGCAGCCAATGAGCGATTAATTAAAGCTATCGTCTGGATGAGTTCAAAGATGAAAATGGACATTCCAGTCTATGAAGGAAGTCTGGATGCAGAAGAGATGTTAGAATGGATTAGGGATCTTGACACCTACTTCGACTATGAGGATATCGAAGAGGATAAAAAGGTTAGGCATGCTGTCACAAAATTGAAGGGACATGCAGCATATGGTGGGACGAACTTCAAGCAGATAGGCGTTTCAAAGGCAAGCAAAATATCAAAAGCTGGGATTGAATGATTGCGAAGATGAAGGAAAAATTCATCCCAAGGGATTATCAAATCATATTGTTCAGGAGAATGCAGAACCTTAGACAGAAGTTGATGATGGTAAAGGAGTATATTGAAGAATTTTACAAGCTCAATATCAGAGCGGGTCATCGGGAGAGCGATGATGAAAAAGTTGCCAGATATATGAATGGCTTAAGATACGATATCCAGGATGAGATGAGTATGACAACCATCAGAACGGTGGAGGATGCGTATTAGATGGTGTTGAAAGCTGAGGAAACACTGAGCCGTAAGCAAGGTCAGCGAGGGCGAGGCAGAAGTCAGCCCAGAGGCAAAGCAGTTGCCCAAGACAGGTTCCAGAAATCCAAGGATGACTGGAAGAAGCCTCAGACTAGAACAGAAAGAGGTGTAAGTTCACAGCGAGGCCAGCACGCTGAACAGGGAAGGCAGCAAATAGAACAGAGTGGAGGATATGCTAATAATAACACATTTCCTCGTACCATAGGTAGAGGAAGAGGTAGAGGTGGAGTCATCACATGCTTCACGTGTGGAAAGGATGGACATAAGGCAGTTGACTGTCCAGATAGGAAAAAGGATAGAGGAGAAGCTCACATCGTCGAGGCACAGAGGTGAAATGCTGAGGCAAAAGATGCAGAAGACAGAAGGTCGCTGATGATGCGTAAGGTTCTCTTAACACCCGAGAAGGAGGTGGAGGACATAGATCAGAGAAACCGACTTTTTATAACTGCATGCAAAACCAAAGACAGGAAGTGCAAGGTTATCGTGGATAGCGGAAGCACAAACAATCTCGTTTCAACCGAGATGGTGGAGAAACTGGAGTTGGAGATGACTAATCATCCAAGTCCATACAGGGTCTCATGGCTACAGAAGGGACATCGGGTAAATGTCACCAAACAGTGCTTAGTTGACATCAAGATAGGAGGATATAATGATAAAATACTCTGTGATGTTATTCTTATGGATGTATGTCATTTATTGCTAGGCAGACCATGGCAATATGACAAGAACGTAGTTCATGATGGGAAGATGAATACGTATACTTTGGAGAAGAATGGGAGGACGCATATTTTACTTCCAATTAAAGACAAAGAAGTAAAACCAGAACCAAGAAATACTATACTTCTCATGAGTGGGAAAGAACTTCTGGCGGAAGTAAAGAAGAAGGAAGATCCACAATTCTTTGTGGTCAGAAAACCGAGAGTTGCTTTGACCAGCACAAGAGTGGATGACTTGCCGGAAGAAATTTAGGAACTGCTGGAAGAGTTCGCTGACATTGTGGTAGACGAATTACCTCATTCGTTGCCGCCGGTGAGGAGTGTAATTCATCATATAGACCTCATTCCAGGAGCCAGTTTGCCGAACAAAGCTGCATACAGGTTGACACCACAGGAGAACAAATAAGTTAAAAGGCAGGTACAGGAACTGCTGGATAAAGGACTGATCAGGGAAAGTTTAAGTCTGTGTGTCGTTCCAACGGTACCGAGTCCAAAGAAAGATGGAGGATGGAGAATGTGTACAGATTCCAGAGCCATTAACAAGATAACCATCAGGTACAGGTTTCCATTGCCACGGATGGATGACTTGATGGATTGTTTAAGTGGAGCCAAATTTTTTTCAAAGGTTGACTTGAAAAGCGGATACCATCACATTCGCATGAGGGAAGGTGATGAATGGAAAACAGCCTTCAAGACAAACGAAGGTTTGTACGAATGGCTAGTCATGCCATTTGGCTTGACAAATGCGCCGAGTACATTCATGAGGCTGATGAATGAAGTGCTAAAGGAATTCATTGGTAAGTTTGTCATTGTTTATCTAGATGACATATTGATTTTCAGCAGAACAAAAGAAGAACATCTGAAGCATTTAGTTGCAGTAATGAGGAAACTACAACAAGAAAAGTTGTTGATCAACATGAGGAAATATTCATTTATGAAGATAGAACTCATTTGCTTGGGGTTTGTCATATCGGCAAATCAATTGAAGATGGATCCAAGTAAAGTGGAGGTAATCAAGAATTGGCCATCACCGAGAAATATTTTCGAGGTGAGAAGTTTCCATGGATTGGCTAGTTTCTACTGGAAATTCATCAGGAATTTCAGTGGAATTAGCGCTGTGATGATGAACACAGTCAAGAAAAGACATAAATATTTTCATTGGACTGAAGAGGTGGAGAAGAGCTTCAATTTGTTAAAGTGGAAGATCACAGAACAGCCGGTTTTGGTGTTGCCGGATTTTACAAAGGTGTTCCAGGTGAAATGCGATGCAAGTGGCTTTCCCATAGGAGCGGTCTTGAGTCAAGAAGACAGACCAATTTCATATTTCAGCGAGAAGCTGGATGAAGTGAAAATTAAGTACTCCACGTATGATAAAGAATTTTATGCTATCATACGGGCACTGAAGAAGTGGAGGCATTATTTGATCTCGAAGGAATTTGTTCTGTATAGTGATAATCATGCATTACAGTTTGTGACTCAACAAGAGAAGTTGAATCAGAAACATGCTAAATGGGTAGAGTATATGCAGATTTTTACATTTGTAATTAAACACATTTCAGGTACTGCTAACAAAGTGGCTGATGCTTTGAGCAGGAAGTGTTTGTTGCTGCAGGAGTTCAGAGTCAAAACATTGGGTTTTGAAAATCTTAAGGACATGTATGCAAGTGATGCAGATTTTGCAGAGGCATATGAGGCAACTGAGAATCCAGTTCTCAGAGACAGAAGCCCATGGATGGATTACATGATCCAAAATGAATTGTTGTTCAGAGGCAACCAGCTATGTATTCCAAATTGCTCCATGAGGGAGAATCTGCTAAAAGAGAAACACAGTGGTGGATTGGTAGGACATTTTGGCCACGATAAGACATTTGCAAAGTTGAGCGAAGCATACTTTTGGCCAGGGATGCGGTCGGAAGTCAAGAATTTTGTGGATAGGTGCAGAATTTGCCAGCATTCAAAGGGTCGGAAGCAGAATGCGGGATTCTTTCAGTCATTACCCATACCCGAGAGGCCGTGGGATGAAATCAGCATGGATTTTGTACTAGGATTACCGAGGACACAAAGAGGACATGATTTGATCTTTGTAGTGGTTGACAGGTTCTCAAAAATGGCACATTTTATCCCATGCCAGAAGACCAACGATGTGACTCACATCGCAAATTTGTTTTTCAAGGAGATCGTTAGACTTCATGGTTTACCCAGAAGCATAGTATCGGACAGGGATACAAAATTCATTGGAAATTTCTGGAGGACACTCTGGAAGAAGATGGGAACTAACTTGATGTTCAGTTCAACCTACCATCCTTAGATGGATGGGAAAACGGAGGTGGTAAATAGAATTATGGGAGACTTACTAAGAAGCTTGGTGGCAGAGCACCACAGCAGCTGGGACAATGTGTTGCCATAGGCAGAGTTTGCGTACAACGACTCAGTGAACAGAAGCACAGGCAAAAGTCCATTTGAGATTGTATATGGTAGGCATCCAAAAGGAGTATCTGAACTGAGGGATTCAGAGCAGATAATAACTAAGAGCGCAAGTGCTGAAGAATTCGCAGAGGTGATGGAAGAACTTCACAGCAGGGTAAAGCAGTGATTGTTGAAATCGAACCAGGAATATAAGCGCAAAGAAGATCAGCATCAGAGACAGCTTCAATTCGAAGTTGGTCATCTAGTTTTGGCACATCTCCGGAAGGAAAGGTTCCCAAGAGGAACATACAACAAGTTGAAAATGAAGAAAATTGGACCATGCAAAGTCCTGAAGAAGTTGGGAGAAAATGCGTATGAAATTGAATTGCCAGATGGAATCGAAATATCTCTGACATTCAATGTCTCGGACTTATATCCATATAAGGCTGAGGAGGCAGGAGCTGGAAGTGATGAACAACCAGAAATCCAGTGGCAGAAGCAGATGCCGATTGTATAAAATCCACAGATGGAGCGTATACTTGACAAGAGGGTAAGTAAAAAGACCAGGCAAAAGGAATACTTCGAGTATCTGGTCAAATGGAAGAACCATCCAGTGGAAGATGCCAGTTGGGAGACGGAAGCAGAGATTCAAAAGCATGGACAGACCACGCAGGAGCTCATGGACAGGAGCCCATGAAAGTTTTCAAGCCGAGGAGTATGATGCAGGAGCATCGCAAGCTCATCAAGCGAGCCAACACATCAAGCAGAGATTAGCTGGATAAACAAACCCAAACTTTGGAAATACTTTGGGATTGTAGCGCAAGTATTTTAATGAAGCCATTTATGAAGGCACATTAGATATTGTATTGGACCTTGAGCCTTTAAGCTCTCATCCTTTAGTAGATAGGAGGCATTTAATAGATTTAATGTTGGTAGATAGGATGTTTTAAGTCTAGATTTGATAGTTAGAGTCTGAGGGGGAAAACGGATATAGACACCCTCATTGTATCATTGTAACATATTGAATTATCAATCAAGCATTCAGAGAAGAGCAGAGCAAGCAGAGAAGATTGTATGAAGAACACCCATGTACAGGCCTTTGAATTAATAGAAGGAAGCTTTGATTCAAGCTCATGGTTTGTGTTGTTTTCTCTGTTTATTGATGTTATGCTCAGGAATGTTTTCTTTCTTGTTATGCATTTGCTTTGTATATGTTGTGCATGTGATTTCATGTTTCAAACTGAAGTCTGAAGAAAAGATGGAATGAGTTTCAATTGTTTCTCTATCTGAGCCAGGAGATTCCTGCAAGGTGTGCAGTTGAATACATCCGCAAGGAGTGCGTTGATGAAGGCTCAGTAGTTTAACTTTTGTTCTCATTTGCCCAGAAGTTGACTTGGGTTGTTAATTCCATGCGAGGAGTGCGCAGGCAGAAGAAGAAGTCTCAGTTGTTAATCTGAGAAAAAGGAGATAGAAGACTGTTGTTGCAGAGAGTGCGCAGATTCGGGAGGATTCAACACTTGAGAAGTTGTTGAATGTCGAGTGTGAGGAGCATGCACAAATCCACCTGAGAGAATCAGAGTGGAAAAGCTCAGGAGGTTTAGCACCTTCGGAATAATGTTGAGGGAAAACATCGGAGGGTTTGATAGGAGAAGGGTCAAGCAGGGTTGTAGGCGCAGGCTTGGAGAGCAAGTCTCGACCAGAAACACTTAGCCATTTTAGTGAAATCTTCGAAGAGGAGGAATTGACGGTCAGGATTCGCCGAGGGAAACAGTGAAATCCCGCCAGCCGTCAGATCTCAGAAAAGTTGCACAGGGTCTAAGCCTAGCAAGCAGAGGAGAAGTCAGGGAGTCATCGTGACTTGACTCATCGAAAAATCGGGGTTTCTAAGGTCGCGAAACTCTCATAGAAAGGAATCGTGATCCATAATTTCCCGAAAGGATCTTAGCTGTTGATCGGTGAGACACATGTCAAGAAGCAGGAGAGGCAGTGGAGCTCGTCTCATCGGAGAATCAGAACTTCCAGAGCCAAGAGTCTCGTACATGAATTCGCGATTAGCAAATTCCCGAGAAGATCAGAGCCGTTGATCATAGCAGGAGTATGTGGTGCGAGATCCCGGGAAGTCGGGGTTCGACATTTCGGGGTTCTCACATACAAAGAAATCGCAGCAGGAGAAACTGCGATTTCACGAAACGCGACGGGTCCCACAGTTACACCATTTCGACGGAGGACAGGTGTCGGGAGGTCAGCCCTTGTAGGGAGACGACGACACGTGGCATCGGTATATCGTGAGCTCGGAGGTTCACGAGTGGGAACCGCAAAGATTGACATCAAGGTTTGCGAGGTCGCGAGAGGCGATATCTTGGCAACCACTAGTTAGCGTGGGGACCACAGAGCGAGTGGAAGATAGGTGGCATCGGAGATCCCGTGAGTGTAGGTTCTATGCATTCCATTTCTACGAAGTCCGAATTTCCAATAGGGGAGAAGGACCGTGGTCTCGTGGGTCATAGGTTACATGCGAAAGGAGTTAGCCAGAGGGGGCTGAGGAGAGAAGCGAAGTGCCATCGTGGATCGGGGATCAGGAATTCTTGAGGTGGGAAATTCACTACCTCGCAAAGGCCGATTTCCTAATGGGATAATTCCCGATAGAAGCAAGGAAGGTGTGAAGTGGATATTTCATCGGGTTTCGGGGATTGTGAGACCCAAGTGCAGGACTCGCAATCGCGCGAGTTCCAATTTCTCGATAAGGTAGGAGGAGATCATCGGAGAAGCATCCTGTGGGTACAGAAAAGTCCCGATAAGGGATTTGAAGAAGCAATTTGGCTCTTTGGGCCTGGGAAAAAGAAGGTCCTGGTGGAAGCGGACGTGCCTGGGTAGCCGTTTGCATCACCATGGTTGAATCCAACCAGAGCAACTTGAATAACACAGCCTGGTGCATGTTAGCTCAGCTATCCCGATTCACTTTCAAAGGATATTGTTTCTTGATCATTCGCCATTCACTGCAGTAGTGTTGCAAGGGCATTCCAAAAGAAAGGGAATAGATGGAGAGCCTGACATATCAAGAAATGTGTTACTTGTGCATTACCCAATTGGTTTTCTCTCCTTGGGAGCTCTGCCCTTGTAGAGAACCAACATTTTCCTCATTCCAACCAGTGCAGCAAGAAAAGTGGAATGGTAAGACTCCAAAATCATGTGAACTGGCCTCAAAATTCCCATAAAACATTAGTTCTAGGAAAAAAATACCTCGGGGAAGATGGGGGCCATTAGATGGAAAAATAATCATCAATTTATGAAAGAAATAAGGAACATAAAATGACGAATTGGAATAACTAACTCACCTAGCTAGTAAGGATGCCGACTTTGATACTGTAGAAATGATTCTATAGATCCTAGAGACTCTCAAACCATGCAAAGGAGAATAGGTGTTAACAAACAAAGATTCCAAGGAAAATATTTGATGTAAGTCTAAATTTTGCTTTCAAGCCATGTTTATAATAGTAAATTTGATATTCTATGTTGCTTTGCATACCTTTGCTTGACGCTTGATTTTCTTTATCTTAGTACATGTTCTTCAAAATTCTTGTTGGTTCATGAAGCATTTGTTTAATATGTGGAGTTGTAAAATATGCTCATCTTCTTTTCTTGTGCCTCTCACTGAATTTCCTACAAAATTGATAAAAAAAATATACCCAAAAAATAAAGTGTTTAAACTACAACTTTTTTAATCTCAATGAAACATGATACTCTTAATAAATTTATGATATTTAAGAATAATGCATATAGAAAATTAATACATATGGATGAAACTGTTGTAAGTCTTCTCCAGAAACTGACTGCATATTCTTGAACGAAGAATTCAATAAAAGAGCAAATATCATCCCCAAAGAGAATTGTGACCTTAATTTTAGAATCAAATATTTATAGCAATATATATTAAATTTTTAATATGTATTCACAGTTGAAGCATTCTTTCATATAGACACATAGGGAACCATCTAATGACAAAAACAAATTTTCAGTTAACAAAAACAAATTAATCCTAATATATTAGGAATTATTAATAAAAAATGGTTGCATGATTTTTAAAAAATAATAACAATTTAATGAAAAAAACCTACATTCTTATTCTTAATCATTAAATTAAAATTTCACTTAAATATAACCATTATACAATGTGATCCCACTGGAATTTGTATCCCTTTACATCCCATTCTTCTTTTAAGCTAAACATGCCTTGTAAATGGGAACTAGTTGGCAGAGCGAAGCATGACACCTGCATCATGCTTTACTAAATATAAAATCAATGCCCATTGGAATGTACTGCATGGAAACATTCATGATGTTGAACCTTGACATGTTGTATAACCAAAATGCCACTGCTCTTACAAGACTTCAAGAGCACCCACGAGATATGACAAGGTAAACAAAGTATCCTTGCAAGATAAGGGAGATGACAATGTAATTTCCTTAATAATTCCTTCTTCCTCTAGATTTCGTGTTCGCCATTGGATAGCAAAATAATCATCAATTTATGAAAGAAATAAGGAACATAAATTGACAAACTAGAATAACTAGCTCACCTTGCTAGTAAGGACGTCGAATTTGATACTGTAGAAGAGATTCTATAGATGTTAGATATTGTCAAACCATGCAAAGGAGAAGAGGTGTTAACAAAGAAAGATTCCAAGGCAAATATTTGATATAAGTAAGTCTGAATTTTTCTTTCAAGCCATGTTTATATTAGTAAATTTGATATTCTATTTTGCTTTGCATAACTTTGCTTGAGGTTTGATTTTCTTTAGCTCAGTACATGTTCTTCAATTCATGTTGGTTCCTGAAGCATTTTTTTAATATGTGGAGTTGTAAAATATTCTCAGTGCATTTGCTTAATATGTGAAGTTGTAAAATATGCTCAGCTTCTTGTCTTGTTCCTCTTGTGCAGCCTTTATTCCTTTTAGAGGCCATTTCTTGCACTCGGATTTTAGCATTCCATAGTGCTTGTACTTAATTATGTCATGGCAGGATTCTCTCAAACTTGAATGAAAAACAAGTAGGACATGCACTAGAAGGAAGTGAGACACACCCACTGACAGATAGAGAAATATTAGTGTTATTGTTGGCTCCTCTCCTACTTTCCATCTCGTCAAAAATGGCCATGGCATAGAATGACACTTGGACCAAGGCAGGAATGCATGAGACCAAGATCGACTAGGGATCCATCACCTAGCTTTAATGGTTGTTGAAGAAGCTAGGATCGATGAGGCCCATGTGTAATCCACCCAGATGTATGCGAGAAGCTAGTCAGATGCATGCAGGTTGCCTCGTTGCCACCAAAAGAGGCATCAATTGCAACGTCCTTAGGCTATCGTGCAAAGAGCAAGGTCGAAAACTTCAAAGAGGAATTGTCTACAGAGTTCCTATAATGAAGAGCCCGGCCTACATAGTGGCCAATCATATGATTTAAATATTCTTTTCTAAAAAATAATTTTTAATCCTGACAAACAGATTTATATAAATCACACACACCAGTTGATTAATGTCTTGTCATGATGATTTTAGCTAATGAAAAAATCATGATATCAAATAAGAAAAATACATAAATGTATTTCTTTTTAGGAAAAATTCAAATAATAACAATAATGAAAAAGACTTAGAGGTTTATAATTGTGAACACACCAAAATGCATCCATTAATAGACCAAAATGTACCATGTAATACCCAGTCAATGGGTTTTGATCGCAAGGCACAACTAATAGTCGCTCGCCAAAGGGAGGGACTAATAATGTAGAAAAGAACCACGTTAAAATTGAGAGTAAGGCTTTCATAATGATATTTAAACTTAAAAAGTCGAACATATTTTGGCATTTATGTCACCTCCACTCGCAAGTCCTATGCCCCACACATACATATATGGCATGAAGAAATTTCATGGTTGAAAATTTCTCTAAAATGTAATCTATATATATATATATATATATATATATATATATA
>SNQJ01S0023869.1:103449-115961 GCA_010110895.2 Picea sitchensis | reverse complement strand
ATGGTACAGGTTGGTGCATGGTTGATGCACTTGTTTATGGTACATGTTGATTACAGGTTGAGGTACAGGTTGATGCATGGTTCAAGTTTATTGGGACATGTTTACAATGGTATATGTCACAGTGATAGTGTGACAATGGTTCCATCATTCTACTTCTACTTTAGGGCGGTTGGACAGGGTAAGGACAAGTGGTTGTAGTCGGAGAACATAGGGGGTTGTAGCCTCTTTCTAGTTGTAGCTAGAGAATTGGGGAGTCAGATCTTCCCTCAGGTTGTAGCCTGAGAAACTAGGGGGTTGGAGCCTCCTTCCAGTTGCAACTGTAAAAAAAAAAGTTGGTGCTTCCAATGAACATAATTCTTCAAGACATATAAAAAAAAACATTCCGTGGTTTTCTCCCGATTTGGGTTTCCATGTAAAACACTGGTGTACTGTGTATGTGTGTGATTGTTCATTTGCTCATTATTGGATAATAATTCTATATTGATATAACACTTAGATTATTTGTAGAAAAATGATTATAATTATGCTATTACTGATTCACCCCCCCTCTCAGTAATCCAACAAATAATACATATAAGTTTCATTTTTTGTGTATATGATCATGCCCGTTAATATATTAATATAATTTATTTCATAAATTATAAATATTTATAATTACCCGCATATTGGATGTTATAACTAATATTTAATATTGGTGAATTATGTTTTTTTGATTCAATTTCTCAAGAGTGGGATGCACTGCATTTATACATTGCAAATAATCTTGACTGGATGAATGTATGGATTGAAAGATGTAAACAACATAATGGAGGTAGGTTATCATGGCAACGACTGTCTGATTTGGTTAGAGAAACTCATCATAATGAAGATGCCAATGTTACACAAAGGGAAATTGATTTAGCATATGGTTTGAAAGATGGGCAGGTAAGCAAATTCACCCATTTTATTCAGTTATTTTATATTATATTAATGTGACTACATGTGTAATATATATTTCAGATACTTTTGAAGTTATATAAATATATGTGAATTTATTAATTGACAATGCATCTTTTACATATCTGACATATTGCAGTTGAAACACCACAAGGCTATGTGGTGTAATGTAAATTTCACATCAAACAATTGGATGAAACTGGGAAAACTTCTGATAGTGGTATAACTACAGTATTCCAGTTCACTAATGTTTCCTCTAGGAGTGACAGACATCCCCGAGAATACGAAAATAAATACTATGGGTATTTAAATGATATACTTGAGTGTGACTTTAATTCCTTCAAATTAGTTCTGTTTGATGTCAAACGATATAGGTTACGAATGCATGAATGCGATGAGGAAAGAACTGTTATTCAACATGCCAACAAATTGCCAATGATTAAAACAACAATGTTTGAAAGAGGACATGACCGCTATGTTTTTCCAAGCTAATGTGAACAGGTATTTTACTCAAATGTTCCAGACGAAAGGGATTGGTCATTTGTTGTTAGATATGATCCAAGAGGAAGGCCAATTAAGTATACTCATTTACAGGAAGAAGATGATTCGACAGATCAGATAGAGTCGGAAGATCATGGAGGGTCGACAGATGAAGAAGATGAAGAAGATCATGATCCAGGTGTAGGATACAATATTGCAATTCTTGATGATGATGTTGATGAAAATATGCTCGAAAATGACATTGATGACGATGATGATATTGTCAATCCTTTCAACATCGTTTCTGAACCGAACGATGATACATATGTCGAGTTCGATGAAGAAGATCAAGATACAGAATAAGGATGATTACACAGATGTTGAGGTTGGATTAGGTACGTGACTATATAATATTTTATTTTGTATGAATTATTCTCTTAAAATAATTTACTTATAATGTCATGGGTTAATTACATGTTTTTAAGTTTTATGCGACGTTTTTATATCCTATGTTACATGCTGTTTAATTATTATTTGAAACCTGAAAATAATTGCCAATATACTAAAGTACGTGGTAGACTAAAATATAATTTAGAAACACATAATTTCATGTACCTTCATAATTTTTTGTTTTTGTAGTTTCTATGCATGAATCTTAATAGGACGTTGCTTTCGATTATTTTCTATTTTATAGATTGGGTTTTGGGGATCAATTGAGAATGATGTGAGGGGGAGGGGAGGGACCATATGAGCTTCCAACTTCATGGGGTTGGCATTGTTCAATAGAGGATAAATTATTCTTGAAACCAAGAGAAGCTCTTTCATTTTTATACCACCACGATCATATAAGATTTCATCAATAGTGTTGTCACAGTATTTCATGCATCAACAAAGTTTTGATGAACGTGTTTTTCATTTCTATAGAATTTTTTTTGAAACCCTATTTTTCTTTCAAAGTACACAATTTGGTTGACGCAAGTTTTAATCTTGCATCAATCTTTCTTCATTTTTATTTCAGGTTTTACATTAATGTATATACAATGTATCTGTGTCATAGTTGTACTGATGAAAAATCCCTCTTTTTCACTGAATTGATCTACAAATACAATCACCACAAATACTGAATACACAATAGATCCACAAAAAAGGATAGAAGAAACCACACTATATTATTACCAAACCCTTGAGTTAGGGAAACAACATACAATGGATCCTATTATGGAATGGATCCTCTCCTGTTCACTTTCCTCTTTGAGGGGGCATCCTCCTATTGAGCTACCACTCCAAATACAATACTCTCTTCATATCCCATTACATTGCTTGAACCTCTTTATATAGTGCTACCATCACCTAAGAACATTATAGAGGAGGAATTTTCTAGAACTAGAACCTTCTAAGAAGTCCTTTTACATTTATTATATCTAACTGCCCATTTATTATATCTAACTACCATAGTGGGCCTTATTTAATAACATAGTGGACCTAGTCCACCTTGCATTGAATGGCTTCCACTATTATCACTATGGGCCTTTTGACACCCCACTACTACCTCTCTATCTACCTAACATTCCATCCCCCTTATGAATTTATTGTCCTCAACGCTTGATGTACAACCATATACCAGGGTCCCATGGATAATTGTGGACCATAATGCCGAAAAAAACTGGAGAACCAAGGTCCCATGTAGAAAGGAAAGCCACCATGCTGAGGTAGTCCAACCACCATTGTAAGCCCGGGTCCCATGTCCAAGTGCTCATGTGAAATGCCCGTGGAAGATTTTGGAACCCAATAACCAACTCAAAATGTTGCTTCAAAGACTGACACCTGTCATGTGGATCCAAATAAGAAGATCCATCCACATAGTGGAAAAAGGTCGTAGCAGAATTTGGAAGGAATAATACCACTGTAGAATATGCAGGATGGACAATTGTAATAATCATTGGCTCTTGATTTGTCACATTGATTCTCTTTACAAAAGGTGGATTAGAGTCATCAAATAAAATATGAAAGTGGTTGTCATCCCATAAATGACAACTATCCATATACCATTCATCACAATCGACCTCAAAATAATACCAAACATATATTTCTTGATTATATTCATCCCTGATGTATGCCATAAGAAATCTCTCCTACATGTTATCCAATGAAGCTTGAATACTATGAAAACTATCATTGAGGCCATCTGCTGGGTCATGCAATCTAGCATTCAATGTGTCATACAATTGGGATTTGAATGCTTCAGTAATTTGTATAATTTATTTGAGGGTTTGAGAGGAAATAACCATCTAAGAACCCTATGAACTCTTCGGTCCTATATCCATAATAAAAAACCCAAAAAATAGAACAATAAGTTACGACAAAAAATCACGATTTTTTTTTTCTTCTTCTGGAAAACCCTAAAAAACTGCTGAATTTAAAATGCTCATAACTTCACTTCTCAGACTCCGTTTCGGCTGATTTGTTTTTTGAAATTGGGTGAAATTGTGAGAGGAGCTCAGATATGTAATTTTTTTGGGCAAATTCGGCCTCCATATTCTATAGAAATAATAAAAAAAATCACGCCGCCGTCCGTGGAAAAAACTTTGAAAATTGCAGATTTTAAAACTTCAATATCTTGACTTCCCGGACTCCGTTTCAGATGATTTTTTTTTTAACTTGGGTATTTTTCTGAGAGAAACTCATATATAAAATGTTTTTCTACAAATTTTTCATACAAATATACCAAAAATTTCTGGAATGTCGCGGCCCTCTTTTTTTCTTCTCCGAAAAAAAGATCTGCAAAAATAAAAAATATTTGCCCACAATGTCTGCCAAGGAAAGTGCTCTAATACCAATTGTTAAGTAACTGAATCAATCTACATATATAATCACCACAAATACTGAATACACAATATATCCACAAATAAATATAGAATAAACCACACTATATTATTACCAAACCCTTAAGGTAGGGCAACACCATACAATGGATCCTATTATGGAAGGGATCCTCTCCTATTCACTTGCCTCTTCGAGGGGGCATCCTCCTATTGAGATATCGCTCCAAATACAATATTCTCTTCATATACCATTACATTGCTTGAACCTCTTTATATAGTGCTACCATCACCTAAGAACATTCTAAAGGAGGAATCTTCTAGAAGTAGAACCTTCTAAGAAGTCCTCTTACATTTATTATATCTAACTACCAATTTATTATATCTAATACCATAGTGGGACTTATTTAATAATATAGTGGACCTAGTCCACCTTACATTGAATGACCTCCACTATTATGACTATGGGTCCTTTGGGCCCCCACTACTACCTTTCTAGCTACCTAACATTGAAATTTTTTCAAACAATTTATGTATGCACTGAAATTTGTCATGGATAGACTATTCACATGCCTTAATGATATGGGAGGGTTTCTGGACTCAAATTTGAATGACACACCCACTTTCATCTTCCATCATCAATTCATTATGTAAACCACAAACCCTAATTTTCTTTCAAAGTACATAATTTGGTTGATGCAAGTTTTAAGTTTTCGTCAATCTTTCTTCATTTTTCTTTCAAGTTCTACATTGATGTATATACAATTTATCTGTGTCATAGTTATGATGAAAAATCCCTCTTTTTCGTTGATTTCTTAATCAACACCATAAAAATACTAGAGGTGGGCAATAGTGACATGTGAATGGGGCCAACCTTGATATTTTTTCAAACTGTATCTGTATGCATTGAAATTTGACCTGGATAGACTATTCACATGCCTTAACAATATGGGAGGGTTTCTAGACTCAAATTTCACTCACACACCCAATTTTTTTCATCATCATATCATCATGGAAACCATAAACCCTATTTTTCATATGTTCTAGTAGACATGTTAATGATTACAAATTTCATATTTGTATTTGACTCAAGGTCCAACTAACATGCAAGGTATCAAATTTTAATTTCAATTTGATAAACCAAATATGAAATGAATCCAAGCATCATTTGATATCTTTGCAAGAGATACAAATGTAAATAATCTTGCAACGAATTAGCTATACTATCGACGAACTTCAACGAATTAGCTATAATATCGACGAAAAAAGTTCGTCGATAGTATAACTAATTCGTTGCAAGAATATTGTGTCTAATTTGAATGGTGTTACATCGTTTGCAAGGAGTGTAGGGATTATATTATGGTGAAATGTAGTGTAGTCTATAATAACAATCTCTATTCCAAACCTCAAAATGGATAGTACCATATCTTGTTCATAAGACAAATATTCTTTGTATGTTTCCTTTGTGGTGGCTCAAGCCCTCGGTACACATGATGCTTGACAATGAAATGTAACAATTTGACTATTAAATGATAGTGTTATGTCACCCATGGTTAAGGAAAAAACTTAAGGTTTTTAGGTCCTATTTTTATCTTCTTAGAATTGAGATTCGTTACATAGTCCTTGAAAAAAGACAAAAGACTTATGTAGCAGATATTGATTTGGTCTTCGTGTGGGACATTTTATGCCATTAGTATATTTTGTACAAAAATAATGGATCTTGGGGACTACATCATGGTCAAGGAACGAGGAACAAGGAACAAGGAAAAAGGAACAAGGAACAAGGAACGAGGAACGAGTAACACATAACAAGGAACAAGGAACAAAAATTGTACGAGGACTAGACACTGACAACAGTGACCTGTGAATGGGGCCAACGTTGAAATTTTTTCAAACAGTTTCTGTATGCACTAAAATTTTTCATGGATAGAATATTCACATGCCTTAACTATATGGGAGGGTTTCTGGACTCAAATTTGAATGACACACCCACTTTCTTCCATCATCAATTCATCATGTAAACCATAAACCCTAATTTTCTTTCAAAGTACACAATTTGGTTGATGCAAGTTTTAAGTTTTCGTCAGTCTTTCTTCATTTTTATTTCAGGTTCTACATTAATGTATATAAAATGTATCTGTGTCATATTTGTAATGAAAAATCCCTCTTTTTCGCTGATTGCTTAGTCAACACCATAAAATAACTAGAGGCAGGCAACAATGGCATGTAAATGGGGCCAACGTTGAAAGTTTTTCAAACTGTATCTGTATGCATTGCAATTTGACCTGGATAGACTATTTGCATGACTTAATGATATGGGATGGTTTTCTGGACTCAAATTTCACTCACACACCCACTTTCTTCCATCATCATATCATCATGCAACCATAAACCCTAGTTTTGATATGTTCTAGTAGATATGTTAATGATTCCAAATTTCATATTTGTATTTGACTCAAGTTCCAACTAGCTTACAAAGTATCAAATTTTAATTTCAAGTTGATAAACCAAATATGAAATGAATCCAAGCATCATTTTATATCATCGCAAGAGAGACAAATGCAAATAATCTTGCGACGAATTAGCTATACTATCGACGAAAAGCGTTCATCGATAGTATAGCTAATTCGTCACAAGAATATTGTGTCTAATTTGAATGGTGTTACATGGTTTGCAAGGAGTGTAGGGCTTATATTATGGTGCAATGTATTGTATTCTATAAGAACAATCTCTATGCCAAACCTCAAAATGGATAGTACCATATCTTGTTCATAAAACAAATATTCTTTGTATGTTTCCTTTGTCGTGGCTCAAGCCCTTAGTACACATGATGCCTGACAATGAAATGTAACAATTTGACTATTGAATGATAGTGTTATGTCACCCATGGTTAAGGAAAGAAATTAAAGTTCTTAGGTCCTATTGAATCTTCTTAGAATTGATATTCGTTACAGAGTCCTTGAAAAAAGACAAAAGACTTATGTAGCGTATATTAATTTGGTCTTTGTGTGGGACATTTTATGCCATTAGTATGTTTTGTACAAAAATAATGGATATTGGGGATTACACCATGGTCAAGGAACGAGGAAAAAGGAATAAGGAACAAGGAATGAGGAACGAGGAAAACATAACAAGGAACAAGGAACAAATTTTTTATGAGGATTGGACACCGACAACAGTGACCTGTGAATGGGGCCAACGTTGAAATTTTTTCAAACAGTTTTTGTATGCACTGAAATTTGTCATGGATAGACTATTCACATGACTTAACGACATGAGAGGGTTTCTGGACTCAAATTTGAATGACACACCCACTTTCTTCCATCATCAATTCATCATGTAAACCATAAACCCTAATTTTCTTTTAAAGTACACAATTTGGTTGACGCAAGTTTTAAGTTTTCATCAGTCTTTCTTCATTTTTATTTCAGGTTTACATTAATGTATATAAAATTTATTTTTGTCATATTTGTGATGAAAAATCCCTCTTTTTAATTGATTACTTAATCAACACTATACAAATACTAGAGGCGGGAAACAGTGACATGTGAATGGGGCCAACGTTGAAATTTTTTCAAACTGTATCTGTATGCATTGGAATTTGACCTGGATAGACTATTCTCATGCCTTAACGATATGGGAGGGTTTTATGGACTCAAATTTCACTCACACGCCCACTTTCTTCCATCATCATATCATCATGCAACCATAAACCCTATTTTTCATATGTTCTAGGAGATATGTTAATGATCCCAAATTTCATATTTGTATTTGACTCAAGGTACGACTTGCTTGCAAAGTATCAAATTTTAATTTCAAGTTGATAAATCAAATATGAAATGAATCTAAGCATCATTTGATATCGTCGCAAGAGGGACAAATGTAAATAATCTTTGTCAGTGGAGTTCATGTTCCTCCTACTTGGACTACATATAGACTTCAACTCTGCTTCAAACTCCTTGCCATATGTGCATTCGAAAATCAACAAGGATTTAGATCCTAGAGTCTAAGAAAGAGAGTCAATCCAAAAAACAAGGGTTTCTACAAAAGTAACTAGTCATAAAAATCCCAAGCTAAATTCTCAAGATACTGCTCTAGCATAAGCATACTAGAATGGTTGGTTTCCTTTCTCCAACATTTGAACCGAATTTATACTATAACAAGTTGGTTAAGTTTGTTGGCAATAATAATTAGGTTTGTACAGTTGCACAGATGTCGTAAACCCTGCTTAGGAGTGCATAATTAATGCCTTTTTTTACTTTTTACAATTTTTGGAAGACACCCTGCCTTTCTTAGAGGAAAGACATGGGTACCAGAACATTTCTCAAAGGAAGAATGTCGGTATGAGGAAAAAAAAACAATTTGACATATGTTTCATGTGGATCAAAGATATTCAATGGCTAATATCTTGGGCAACAAGGAATCCATGGTCACTGGTAACCAAATAATGTTATAACATGAGGTGTTTTCAACTTCAAAACACATGTCCTTTAAGGAGAAGATTTAATGGTTTAATGGTTATTGGCCTCCTTCATCGGAGTTGTGCCAATGGATCCACTCAACATGGAAAAAGAATTATGAGATTCCTCTCTCCTCCAAATGTGTTTTTTTAATTCATATCTTCTATCTTGCTACTTATAAGTACGTTTTAGAGTAGGGACCCTGGTTTTGGGGAAGAGTGGGGCTTTTAATATCTCCTTGATTTATAAATTTTGATCCTAACTCTATGTTAATTACTAGAATGTCACTTTGGGTACATCTCCCAAATTTTCCATTTCATTCTTGGTATATATCAATTTTTGAGGATATTGAGAATACTTTGGGTAGTTACATAAAAGCAATTTTGGATATTTATAACGAGATTGTGTAGATACATGAAATTTACATGATATTTATCCCCATGCACGAGATCATCCTTCAAGGGAAAAAGGGACCAAATCCAAATAAAAAAAATTGGATTTTGCTTAAGCAACCAATGTGAGATGATGAAGTTTCTCTTGCTAAGGAAAATCAACAACCATTGACTTAAACAAAATTTGATATAGTATTCCTAGAAGAGTTGATTGGGGAACCTTTTCCTCCCTCGAAGGATGGAGTAGAGGCCATTGATATCGGGTTTTGATCCTTCTCAAATATGAAAATTGTACCTGATGCCCCTCTAGGGGGAATGAAGTGACTTCATGAAACTAACATATTTGATTCTGATAAGGATATGACATCAAAGTGGTCATCGTGATAAGGTTTTTTTATTGATATATCTATATCAATTATACTTTCTAAAAAGTTATATATGTTTCATGTCCTTGAATCTATGAGGATTTACTCCCTCTCTTTTCAAAACATATAAGCATATTTCCAATTAGAAAATCATGATAGAATGTCATCATCAAGATGATTAACCATTATTAAATAAAATAATTTTAATCAGTATGTAAACCTTCTTAAAATGATGCGCAACAATGACCTGTGAATGGGGGGTCAATGTTGATTTTTTTTCAAAATGTTTTTGTATGCACCAAAATTTGACATGGATAGACTTTTTGCATGCCTTGAAGATATGGGAGGGTTTCTAGACTCAAATATCACTCACACACCAAATCTATATATCAACCCACCTCTTCCTCATTTCATTTTGATTTTCTCGGTCTAATTTTAAAGGAAACAACTATTAAAATACATTGTACTATGGTTAGAGTACATGATGGGAAACAATGACCTATGAATGGGGCAAATGTTGAATTTTTTTCAAAATGTTTTTGTATGCACTGAAATTTGACATGGATAGATTTTTTTTATGCCTTGACGATATGGGAGAGTTTCGAGACTCAAAGATCACTTACACACCCACTCTTTATATTCATTGTCTGTGCCGTTCAGAACCAAAATCATGCCAATTAGGCCCATGATTTTGGTCGTGCTGAGAAGAAGGAAATAGATGAGATTTCGTATTTAAATAATGATTTTGTATTAATATTCTTTATAGAGCAAAAGATTACTTAGATGAGAGAAAAAATCAAAGAAAATAAATAACTGATATTGAAGGTTCTGCAGTTAATCAAGTACTTCTTTATCGACGTTATTGCATTCCCTTACTGTAATAGATGCGAGGATGTGCGTCTCAATCATATTTTAAAAGAAACAACTAAAAGAATAATTGCACTTAGCATGGTGATTTTGCATCTAGGAAAAGTTAGCATGCATCATCCAATCTAGTTTTACAGTAGAAAGTTGTCAGATTATGAAAGGAACTATAAAACTAGGGAGCATGAAGGACTGGTGATGGAATGCACCTTGTAGAAGTTTAAAAATTAATTACTCACATAAGGCACACACTTCTTGAATGACACCATATATGCATTGGATTAGAAATTTATTATCCATCATCAAAAGAGAACATCACATAATCCACATGCCAACAATATAGTAGAATAACCTTTCAACAAGATACTAGAGCATGCGTTTACCAAGTTGTGCAATGTACAACACGACAATTGGGACCAATGGGTCCAACATTATTGTGGGCATATAAGACAATTTGCAAGAGATTGACCAAACATACTCCATTCATATTAGTCTATGGGAAGGAAGTGGTGATGTGGTTAGAGTTTGTGGTACCAAGCATCAGGATTGCAATTGTGACACATATGTTAGATGACCATTCACTACAATGGTGGTTGGATGAGTTATTAGAATTAGAAGAGGATGAATTGATTGCAATATGCATCCATATGGTTGAGAAACAATGACATAAGGCTTGACATGATCGCAACATTTGATGCAATATTATACAACCAAGATTGTTGGTATTAATCTATGACAACAAGTTCCTGAAGCACCTTGATAAGATTCAGATGCATTGGTTAGGACCCTTTAGGATTGTTTACATTAATGATGATGGATCATTGAATTTGATGACACTTTATGGTCAACCCATAAAGGAATTTGTAAATGCTAGTTAGTTGAAGGCGTACTATGTCCCATAAGGGTTAGAGGCACCATGAATTCAAAACATTTCACACTATTAGGGTAGAGAAAGAGTTAGGTAGGAGTAGAGGTAGTCATAAGTGCTCAATAATTAGGAGGATTGGATAGATATAGTTATTAGGTGAGACAAGATAGTATGTTCTTTATCTAGTTAGTAGGCGAGACATGAGACTACTAAATTCTTCCAAATCCCACACAATCTGGTTGATAGTTATGATGATTCCATTATTTTTGAAGTCAATTTTCATAATGTCTTCATCATCATGCGCACAGACCAACATGTACCTACCAAATTCCTCCCACTTTTCATTATGGAGAAGGACATTCAAAATGATTTTGTTGTGTTGTGTAGTGGTTGGAGATCCAAAAAAAGAAGTAGGAGTGTGCTGCAAAAAGGTTGGCTAAAGGACCAGAGCTCAAACAGAAACAAGTGCATCCAACCATAGTGAAAATTGTTCATGGGAAAGAAAAACAATCATGGACTGCACCAATCCCAACCTTTGGTTCTAGCACAAAAGGGCATGAATTTAGTTTTTTGTTTCCTACTATATCTATTTCCAGCAAAGAGGTAGACCCCTCTCAGACACCCCTTCATTCTTCTAGGTTTTGGAACTTTACCAGTCATATAGAGGGCCAATACTATTACAACAACTTTTTCCACCTAATCGCGAGGATGTGATTGTTGGCCTGATTTTTATGTCCCTTTCCTACTTGAATAAAAAAATCCCCCTCAATTCCTCCTAAAAACACTTAAAAAACCCCATTTTCCTAGTCATGTGCTCCCTATGCAATGACATAACATGTGTTCCCTTGAGGTAGAAAGGGACAAGACTAGTGTTGGAGAAAACACTTTCCTCTCAAAGAGGGAGTGCTAGTTTTTGGTTTCTCCGAAAGTGTTTTCTCCTAGTGGAGCAGTTCATGTGATGTGGAGGGATTGTGGTCCCCTATCCCCTTAAATTTATTTTGGTTGATTTACCTTTGGAGAACTTAATGTGTGCATGATACCTTGGGTTTAGTGCTATGGAGATGCACTTCGTGATGTGGTAGTTTGATATATTTTACAAGGGAACACTTATTGAGATAATATATGGGGCCTCTATCCCATCCATTTCAAAATTGGAGGGTGCTCAATTTACCCATGTCCTCTCAATTTAATGGAATCATTGTCATCACCATAACCAACATTGTCGTCTTCGTCATCATCATCATAATTATCATCGTCATTGTCTTCATTATCATCATCAACTTTGTCATGGATCATTACTATACTATGTCATCGTCAACATTATATAT
>SNQJ01S0023869.1:82208-97865 GCA_010110895.2 Picea sitchensis | reverse complement strand
AATCGTACATCTTCTTTGATGAGTCAAGATGGGAGATGTAGGGTATCAAGTGTTCTTTTATGGATTTCACTATGATACTCATGGAATTGATGTCATTGTCTTTGAACTTCTCCATAACTACAATGTTCCGCGGTTCCTTCTCTTTTCCTTCTTCAAACTCTAGTTCCATGATCTTTCCTTTTACGATATCCAACATTTTATTCTTGGCAAGGATGAGGTCAATCCTTGTCTTCCATGCTCCGAAGTTAGAGGCTCCATCTAACTTGTTCTTTGACTTCATAGAATAAGTCATGGTTTCTTTGACTTGGTCAAACCCTAGATTTGAACACAAACTCAAACTTGACGTCTTGGCTTGCTGAGAGTACCAGAAGATGTGCTAGGCTAGGGCACACTGATCTATCTGGAGATTAGGTCAATCCCTTCAATTAAAGTGCCTCAATGAGAGGATTAGGGTTTCTGCAACTGCACCTTCTAGTAACCCTAGCGACAGTGCTTTGGTGACTGCTCCTGCTAGGAAACCCTAGCGACAATTCTTCAACGAGCTTAATATCCTTCTGGCTATGTTTCCTTCTAGTGGTTAGACTGAATGAAGGAGGTGTAAGCCCATAACCTGTTAGAATATAATGGATGTGCTCATTTTACCATTAACAATATCTTTATTGTCACCCAACCAAAGGCCAAAGTGACCCTCTGAGCACCTTAACCTTAACAGAGAATCACTCTGGAAGCAAACCATAGGCTAGATAGCCAAACAAAGGGTAGCAAACCTTTCCACAAGGATAGTGCACCAACAAGAGCTGATCAGATAGTCCAAACCCTAGCCAAGGGATAGTCAAAGTGTAACTGTTAGTTGCAACAACTGCAATGACAACTCTCCTATAAACTTGCACAGAAACCTGACAATTGCAGTGCGCACAAGTGCTGCTCTACAATTCTGAGACTGCCTGCCAGAATGAGAACTGGCCTCCTGTATTTATACTAATTCTGGCTAACTTCTTGGGCTGTTAAGAACCAAACATCAATATAGCATAGAAAAACCTCAGGAAAAGTACTCAACGCCTTGTAAAAGAGATAATTTCAGATAATAAGCCTCTTCGAGGGGGCAACCTCCTTTTACCCCACTTAATTGTTCAAGTACAAGATGATTCAAAATGAAAATTTCTCCTTGGTATATATAGGAGACTAGGAGGTATAATTACAACTAATGGCCTAAAGCCGACATAAATAAAATAACATTACGTACCTAATATGGCCCCAATTAAGGGGGTAATAGGTAATATTAGGGCTTAACATTCCCCCTCCCCTTGAGACAAATTGATGTTGTCCATGATAGCGGAAATGATGCGGATATACAACAAAGACTCATCTTCCCAAAGTGGAATCTTCGATTTGGTAGTTTCCTCCATTTTAATGAGATACTCTGAAAATGGATCTATTCCTCATTTGTCGAATTCTTGTGTCAAATTGATGGATTAGGGCTCCAATATGATTTTTTCTTTTCTCATCAAGTTCTAGAAATATATTTTGGACAGGATCTTTTAGATCTATAACCTTCTTTAAGCATGAAACATGGAAAACTTTTTTTACTACCATCGTGAAGATGTAGGCAACTCTAGTTTGTATGCCGACAATCTTTGCAACATATGAGGGGCCATGGTACTGGTGATAATTTATTATCCTTCTTGGCTTTAGCGGTTGTTTGTTTGTATGGGTACGTAGTCTTAAAACACTAATCCTACTTCAAAACTTCTTTCCTTCATGATGTTGATCTGCTTGTTGTTTCATGCGATTACATTGCCATGGTCGGGTTGTCCTTTAAGATTTGGAGAACTTGTTGTTTGATTCTCTATGTTATGTTCCTTTGCTTGAACCTTAGATTTTTCTTTTTGAGAAGAAGTGATGGAAGGAGGTGGTATCCATAGAGATTCTTATAAATGGTGTCATTTTTGTTCGCGATTATGCAAGGAAGTGTTATACACCACCATTCTACCAAGGGTAACCATTTGAACCATTGTGTGTTTATTTACTCCCGGAGACAAAGCAATGAAGGTAGCCTTCCGAGAATTTGTTCACTATCTCCGGGTTTTGTCCATGGGTCAAGGGATGATAGGATGTGCTATGAGCCAATTGGGTACCTAAACTAGAAAACAATTCTGTCCAAAAATGTCCGATTGAAGATGGGATCTCTGTCACTTACAATAATATTTGGGCTACCATGTAGCTTTTGAACTATCTCCAAGATGCAGTGCTTAGTATGCCAACCTTGAAGGGATGATGAGAGAGTGCACAAAAGCATGTGTGTACTTGGTCGGTATATCAACAATCACCATGATTACCTCTTTCCTTCAGACTTTGTTCTGAGATGAATCGCAGAACCTCCTCTAAGCGACTTGGGATGGATAATGGTTGTAAAAGACACGGGGTCTTATTGTTCCACCTTATTTTGTTTAGCAAACAGTAGTGCCTGCAAATATTTGAACATTAGTGTTAAGAGCTTCCCATAGAAAATCCTTCTTGACTCTATGGTAGGTTTTCAAAATCCCGAGTACCCTCCCCTCTTGGAGAGGTGTGCAGTTCCGATAGCACCTTTTGTTTGAGTGGAGTTCTTACATCAACAAGCAATATTTGTACCATAGTGAATCATTTTCCATGTAAAGATATCTGATGCTGCTGGAATCTAGCTGCGAGTGCCCTTTGAATGAGAGTCCACTTTTTAGTCATTCTTCCATTCATCCCTTGCTTCTATTATCTAATCGGGTTGGACGATTCCTGGATAGAGCGGAGAAGACTCAACATCTTTCATCCTTTCTTGAGGTGCATCCGCCACAACATTTTCCTCTTTTTATATTATTTCAAAATCATAACCAATATCTTGGTTACCCATTTTGTTGTTCTTCTAAAGATAGTCTTTGTTCAAGTATTTAAGACTAGCATGATCTATTTTGACCAAGTGCCTACCTATTAGGTAAGGATTCCATTTCTTCAATGCATGTTAATTATTGCCATCATTTCCTTCTTATAAATGGGTTTGTGTAAAGTCCTTTCCCTTGAGTGGACGACTTTCAAAGCTAGAGGGACCTTCCTTCTGCATTGGGACAACACCAATTCCGACGAGGAATACATTCCATAATGGGTTTTGTGAAGTCTGCGGAATTGGTGAGACAAGATCTTTACACATCCTCTTTAGGATTGTTCAAAGCTTTAGTTTCCCTCTGGAGTCCATGAAAATGAATCCTTCTTAGTTAGTTAATGGATTAAAGGTGCTGCTATTCTTCCATGGTTCCGAACAAACTTTAACGGTGGTAACCTGTCAAACCAAAATCCTCTAAGATTCTTCAGTGTTTTGGAATCGGTGAATTCAAATCATATGGCCAATCTTGTTAGGGTCTACCTTGACACCTTCATGAGATACAATATGACCCAAATGCTCTACCTCCTTTACTCCAAGAAACTTGTTTGGATGGTTTGGCATATAGTTGTTGTTTCTCCTTTAGTAGTTCTAATAGCAGTAACATGTAAGCAGGATCCTTCCAAGACTGCTATAGATTAGTATATCATCAAAAATACTAACACAAATTTTCAAAGGAAGGGCTTGAAAATGGAATTCGTAAACCCTTGGAATGTGGAAGGTCACATGAGGCAGGCATGACCAAAAATTCATAATGGCCTTCATGGGTTCATAATGTTGTTTTGGGATATCTTCTTCAACTTCGATACGATCTGATGATGCCCTGAGCGGAGATCCAATTTTTATTGAAATAGATTGCTCATGTAGTTCATCTAACAATTTCATCAATGAAGGAAACTTATCTTTTGTGAGTGATCTTGTTGAGCTCTCTATGTCACGGACACATACGCCACGCGTTATCTTTCTTGAATACCATTACGCTAATTGAGTTAAGAACGGCTAGGTCTAATAATTCCATCCTTTAACATTTCTTCAACCATGTGCTTAATTTCACTTTTCTGGGTGTAAGGGTATATGTATTGCCTGATTTTAGGAGGAATACTCCCAGGAATTGGGTGAATTCATGATCATGATTTAGAGTTGGGTGAAGACAACTGGGAATATCTTCAAATACTTTGGAATGCTTATCAATGATCATGCAGAGTTCTTGAGGAATAGATGGATTAGATGTTTGGACATCTAATCCATTGAGCATAGTTGTGTAATAATGCCGTGATGCCCCTTTTCAATAATTTTTGTCATGCCGTTAGAGCTTACACCTTACCGGGTTTCCCTATTATACCTCTTAACTCGATTTCTTTTTCAGCTGAAATGAAAATTTCATGAAGAGTTCTTGAAAATTAGAAGCCAATGTTCCTAATGATTGAAACCATTGGTTTCCTAGTACAACATTTGCACCAAACATGGTTATAGCAATCATTGGACTATTAATTGCTATATTCCCCATAGTAAGATTAGTGTTAGAACACAGTGATGGGACCTCCATCTACAATCATTACTTGAAACTCGGCATCAGGATGCCTAGAAACAATTGAGATCTTTGGCTGGTACGCGGTGAATAGAGAATTACGAATGCTTGCCAGAATCAATTAGGACTATTACCTTTTTCTTTTTGATGTATTCTTTGATCTTGAGGGTTTGAGGGAGTGCTAATTCCAACCAATAAATTACACGATAGCCATTGAAGTCCAACTCTTGGATGAAATTTCTTCTCACGTTTTCATCTTGAGATGGTTCTTGTTCTTGTTCTTCTTCCTCTTCTACCAATCATGTGAGAATAATTTCTTCTGCATTGCTTGTAATACCTTTGTACTAGCGCTGTCTGAATTAAAGCATAAATATTTTTGCTTTTCTTTTCTCCAATTGTTGAGGTGTTTTGAAGAGGAGTCGTGTTCTCTCTCTATAGATGTTAGGTTAGGTCCTTCTATTAGCCATAGCCATATTTTACTTTCAACATTTCTTACCACCTTAAATGCATTCTCCAATGATTTGGGTTCGAGGCAAACCTCATGTTGAATGTTATCAACTAAAGTTCCCTATGGTACATCAATCAAGTGCTCATATATGGTATCGATTACCTTATATTCAATCTTTGGAAGTTCTCAAGCGTTATGATGCTTGAACCCTTTTAGCGGTGCTCGGAAATTGGCTAAAGAAGGTATTGCTCCTTGTATCCTTATAATGTTCTATCATTTCTTACTGTGAAAATTGTCCGGGGATGGTGATATCGCGAGCTCAGAAAATAGATACCATACAAATTGATTGGGTTCTAAATATAAAGAAGCAATTCCTTGTGTATGTAACATTATCTGGAGATCAAAATTGCTCATGCAGAGTATCCATGTGATTAGGTCCTTTTCCATTAAACTTCCTCATATCAATCTTAGGAACGTGGTTGGTCTTCAAACCAAAGTTGGAGTTTCTCCATTCTTGATTCCGCTTCCTTGTGTCCCTCACCATGAACTTCATGGGATGCATTTTCACTTTTCGGTGTCTTCTCTGTTCTTGAAATTTTCAATACTTCCATGATCTCACTTTTAAACCATCCATCTTAGTATCCAACTTAGCTTCCATTGATCCATCATCTCCCCTTTTAAACCATCCATCTTAGTATCCAACTTAGCTTCCATTGAATCCATCATCTCTTGTAGTTCATCTTTTGTTACTATCTTATTTTGTAAATCATTTATGTCCCTACGCATTTCTTCACCTTCATCAAGAGTCCAACTAGGATTTTCTAGAGGCTTAGTTGGTGTAGAAGTTCCCTTTTTCGGTGGCATGATGGCCAAGTATCAGTTTTGAACCTTGATTTTGAGGTGGTTCTGCTATATAATATTTCTTCTATTATATCTCCCAAGTTTTGACCCTTCTGTGTATGAAAATTTCTTTTATGTAGTTCTATGATATTTCTTCTCTGCAATGCCATAGGTTTGATCAAAATTGGATGTGCCAAGTGGAATTTATGGTAACTTCCCCACAACTTGCCAATTTTTGGCCTTTCCAGGAGATCTCACTTGTATAACATGCCCCACCAAAAATAATTGATATAAAATTCTGAAACTTGCACCAAAAATATGACAGACTGTCCATGATCCAATGAAACCAGTCCCACTCAATTTGGATACTCTAGGAAGAAGTTATGATTGTTTTACCTGGAGCACCTTCTTGAGACTAGTCAATATGACTAGTCAGATACCCTATCTTACACAAGTTGTATCTACAAATTTAAGATGACCCAGAAACTGAAATTTTTACCATAGATACCTTTATAATTTATGTAAGTAGCCTGCAGAGTTCAGGGTCTGAAACGTTACAGAAAAGTGTTTATAGAGAAAATTCCGCAATGACTCAGTTCAGGATGATTCCATAACCCTATCTTGTATATGCTGTATCTCCAAACATATAAGGCCTTAGGAGATGAATTTTGAACCCAATGTATCGTGATCCATCTACTAAATATCCTCCAAGACGTTCCTTCTAGAATGTTGTAGAAAAAAAATTATAGCAAAAATTCCAAGGTGTCTCAGATGTAGCAGCGAAACCCCAAGACCTTGAGCTCTGATTCCATATGTTAAGAACCAAACATCAATATAGCATAGAAAAACCTTAGGAAAAGTACTCAACACCTTGAAAAAGAGACAATTTCAGATAATAAGCCTCTTCGAGGGGGCAACCTCCTTTTACCCCACTTAAATGTTCAAGTACAAGATGATTTAAAATGAAAATGTCTCCTTGGTATATATATGAGACTAGGAGGTATAATTACAACTAATGTCCTAAAACCGACATAAATAAAATAACATTACTAATATAATATGTCCCAATTAAGGGGTAGTGAGCCAATATTAGGGCTTAACATGAGAATTGGCCTCCTGTATTTATACTAATTCTGGCTAACTTCTTGGGCAGACTTCTCATTCCGGGTATCTGTCTGTTCAGTATATATTATTATTTCTGGTCGAATTCTTCTCTTGGAGGCTAATAACCTAATATAAATTTTCTTCTTGAGCTAACAAGTCTTCTAGGGTTATTATCCAACTCATTAGGGTTTCTTCTTGCTTCCCGGAATATTCTATCCTCGTTAGGTTTACACGTGGAGGTAAATACCTCCCACAACTACCATAATATCAACACCTAGATCATGTAAATGAATGTTGTATCTTACTTTGAAATCCTTATGTGGCATTCCTCTTATGAAACAAGGATTTGTATCATTTTTTATTTATGAGTATTCAAGATGTGTATGGTGGTCTCTATAATCATAATAGTTTACTATGTTAGAAATTATGACATTTGATTCAATGTCGCATAGGTGTACTAAGTGAACTATGACATTTGCATGGTATTTTTAAAATTTGGGTCATTTTGGAATACTACACACATAGTAATCTATCAAGAAATTATTTCTTTGCTTAAAACCTCTTGCTCCTTCCCATAGCTAGTTTTCATCGAAGTTGAATTTCTTGCATTTCATTTTCCTCTTGCATGGTTTAAAGAGTTGATTCAAAACGCTATTAGTTTCACGATCACTCCTTTGAGTAACAACAACCTAAAATCAAGCGCTAATTAAAATTTATCTAGAAAATTTTCTAGGGCTCTTCAAACTCATCTTGGCTAAGGTGTAGAGATTTGGAATAGGATTGTGAGAATAAATTTCCAAAGCTACTAAAAAAACATAAAGCCTTGAGTTAGGGAGTGAAATCCAGTTGCTATATCAATGAATTTGGGAAGCCCTTCTAACACAAGGGTCAATCGCGAGGTCGCATTGGGGCCCTCAGAGTAATCAACCCTACTTTGTTGGTCTTGGTGTCGACTATTGACTATCCCCCCTCTTCTTTGGTATAGTAGTTGGTACCATAAAGGCCATAATATTTTATACTTCCTACACAAGGTGACAACACAGGGAAGGTGGTGTTGTACTTGAGATCGACATTGGCTAGACTCACTCAGACTCCTTGGAGGGTTTCCCACTGCTCGGTGAGGTAACTTTCACCAGGGAGTTAGTTCATTAATCAGGTTGTCAACGTAACTTTTCCACCCGACGAAACTTATCCCCTTCGCGCATCGATTCTGTGATGTTGGATTCCATCACCAACTAGTGCTTCTTTGTGAGAAGGTTTGTTTGCATGCTTGACTCCTAGATTAATTAACGTGTGTTGTTTTTTATCCTTAGTTGGACTTAGGATTGAGTTTGTGTCTAGTGGCATTAGTTTCGGGTTAATTCCTCATTTGATCAATACAAAATATGGATACAATTAAAATAAAAGGTAATAAAGAGGTAACAAATATCTCATACCTAAGTTACATCTTATAATTCTCCAACATTGTTCTTTACACTTAGTGAAAGAAACACCAAATGGAATGGTTTACACAAGATCAATAGAGAATGTTATTGGAAAATTCAAAATATTATCATAAACCCAATTCTCACATATTTGTACATGCACCATAGATTCACAATCTTTAATGAAGAGGTATGGGAGAAATGCCTCCATGCAAAATTGTCCACTATTTCTGAGGGGTTGGAACCTAGGAGTGAGGGGTGCTCTAGCTGAAATCCTATCCTATGAATCCATCGGAGTCAACAGTTCCTCAATTCGAGTCTTGGTTTTCATTTTATGCCCAGTTGCAAGTCGCATCCCAAACCATTTCAAGGACTCTTGGCAATTCCTCCTCGGGGCATAAAAGCCTAACATAGTAGCATTTTTGAGCTCCATGAGATTTTTCATTCTTGTTTAGGCATGGAATAGTTGACCACATTGTCCATCTTCTCCCAAGGCATGGTTTCGTAAATTGGACCCCTAAATCCAAATGTTTCATTGCTTCTTACTGAGCAAAGCACTAGTTATCCAAATCGATGAAAAAAATAACTTATGAGGGGTTGGAACTGGGAGTGAGGGGTGCTCTAGCTAAAATCCTATGCCAGGAATCCAACAAAAATGATGGTTCCTCAATCCGAGTCTTAGTTTTCCTTTTATGCCCAGTTGCAAGTCGCATCGCAAACCATTTCAGGGACTCTTGGCCAATTCCCGCTCAAGGCATAAAAGACTAACAGAGAAACATTTTTTAGTTCTGTGAGATGCTGCAAGATTGTTTAGGCATGGAATAGGTGACCAAATTATCCATACACTCCCAAGGAATGGTTTCATAAATTGGCCCCTTAATCCAAATGTTGCATTTCTTTAAATTGAGCAAAACACTAGTTCTCAAAATCAATGATTAAAACAACTTCTGAGGCATAGCACCCATGAGTGAGGGGTGATATAGATGAAATCCTATCCCAGGAATCCATCAGAGTTGATGGTTCCTCAATCTAAGTCTCGATATTTTTTAGATGACCAGTTGCAAGTTGCATCCCAAACCATTTCGGGGATTCTTGGCCAATTGCTCCTGAGGGTATAAAAACCTAATGGAGCAACATTTTTGAGTTTAGTGATATGCTGTAAGATTGTTTAGGCGTGGACTAGGTGACTATATTTTCCATCCGCTCCCGAGACATGGTTTCATAAATTGGACCTCTTAATCCAAATGTTGGTTTGCTTCAAACTAAGCAAAACACTAGTTCTCAAAATCAATGAGTAAAGCAACTTCTAAGGCATGGCACCCAGGAGTGATGGGTGCTCTAGCTGAAATCCTATCCCAAGAATCCAGTAGAGTCGACGGTTCCTCAATCTGAGTATCGGTTTTTGTTTTATGCCTAGTTGAAAGTCACATCCCAAACCATTTCGAGGACTCTTGGAAATTCCTCCTTGGGGCATAAAAGCCTAACAGAGCAACATTTTTGAGCTCCATGATATTTTTCATGAGATTTTTGAGCTCCATGATATTTTGCATGCTTTTCAGGCTCGTGAGAAATTCTCAGAGAGAGAGAATTGTTGGGGATTGATTCCTGAAGGTGCTAAACTGCAGCTACAGTGCTCTGAGACTTCCTGTCCGGCTTGTTGCTGAAGCCCTGGAAGGGAAGTGGGGCAGCTGAGGGACTGTTGAGCAGAGAAGGGGCACACTTCCTTGGATGGGACATGCATGTGGGGAATGAGAGGCTATAGGCTGCTAGTTGAGGGAGCACCTGAGACAAAGTCTTTCATGATGTCCATGAGACTTAGCCTGGATAGGAACCCTTTACTTTGGGTGGAGGTCAGTCCCAACTTGGGGGTGACTCACTTTTGAGAGTGATGAACAATGTAGTCTATGGCTGAGAGGTTCGTGGACGGTCTGTACACAGTCAGTGACAATATTTCTAAGATAAGTACCCATTGTATGATAAAATGATATACTGCTTTGTTATTTACATGCCTATGTTACAGTTTATCATATATGTGATTATAATTGCCTGTATGTTTATGGGTAATTCCCTGTAAATGCCGCATATCTGTAGTTACTATTATTTCAGTATAAAATTCATATGTTATAGAAAGTAATTATTGATTATGATTATATGTAAATCTTCTGCAAGAGTGTTGTATGTATATGTTTTAGTTGCATGCAGTTTAAAGAGTAAATTTATGTGGCATAGCTCAGTTGACTACTGGGTATGTTACCGTATGTTCCACAGTAAGGGAATGAAATAATTCCATAGAGTGGCATGGTCCAGCCTGTATAAGCTGGGAATGTTAGCGACTGGTGTCAGAGCATGAGTGGTTTCTCTGGAGTGGCGTACCCCGAACTGCGGGTGGCCGGGGGAATGCTACAGTTGGAATCAAGAGTGATGGGTACTCTAGCTAAAATCCTATGCCAGGAATCCAACAGAGATGGCGGTTCCTCAATCTGAGACTCAGTTTTCATTTTATGCCTAGTTGCAAGTCGCATGCCAAACCATTTTGGGGACTCTTGGCCAATTCTCGCTCAGGGCATAAAAGACTAACGTAGAAACATTTTTGAGTTCCGTGAGATGCTGCAAGATTGTTTAGGCATGGAATAGGTGACCAAATTATCCATCCACTCCCGAGGCATTTTTTCGTAAATTTGACCCTTAATCGAAATGCTGCATTGCTTCAAACTGAGCAAAACACTAGTTCTAGAAATCAATGTTTAAAGCAACTTCTGAGGCATGGCACCCACGAGTGAGGGGTGTTATAGATGAAATATTATCCCATTAATCCATCGAAGTCGATGGTTCCTCAATCCGAGTCTCGATATTCATTATATGCCTAGTTGCAAGTCGCATCCCAAACCATTTCGAGGACTCTTGGCCAATTACTCCTGAGGGCATAAAAACCTAACAGAGTAATATTTTTGAGTTATGTGAGATGCTGCAAGATTTTGTAGGCATGGGATAAGTGACTATATTTTTCATCCACTCCCGAGGCTCAATTTCATAAATTGGACCCCTTAATCCAAATGTTGGTTTACTTCAAACTGAGCAAAACACTAGTTCTCGAAATTAATGAGTAAAACAACTTCTGAGGCATGACACCTGAGAGTGAGGGGTGCTCTAGATAAAATCCTATCCTAGGAATCCAACAGAGTTGACGGTTCCTAATTTCGAGTATCGATTTTCATTTTATTCCTAGTTGCAAGTCGCATCCCAAACCATTTTGGGGACTCTTGGCAATTCCTCCTCAGGGCATAAAAGCCTAATGGAGAAACATTTTGAGATCCATGAGATTTTTCATGCTTATTTAGGAATGGACTAGGTGACCACATTGTCCATCTGCTCCCAAGGCATGGTTTCATAAATTGGACCCCTAAATCTAAATGTTGCATTGCTTCTTACTGAGCAAAGCACTAGTTATCAAAATCGATGAAAAAAACAACTTCCGAGGGGTTGGAACCGGGAGTGAGGGGTGATCTAGATAAAATCCTATGCCAAAAATCCAACAGAGATGACGGTTCCTCAATCCGAGTCTCGATTTTCAGTTTATGCCCAGTTGCAAGTCGCATCAAAAACCATTTCGAGGACTCTTGGCCAATTCCCACTCAGGGCATAACAAACTAACAGAGAACCATTTTTTAGTTCCGTGATATGTTGCAAGCTTGTTTAGGCATGGAATAGGTGACCAAATTATCCATCCATTCCTGAGGCATGGTTTCGTAAATTGAACCCTTAATCCAAATGCTGCATTGCTTCAAACTAAGCAAAACACTAGTTCTCGAAATCAATGATTAAAGGAACTTCTGAGGCATGGCACCAATGAGTGAGGGGCGATTTAGATGAAATCCTATCCTAGGAATCCATTGAATTCGAAGGTTCCTCAATCCGAGTCTTGATATTCGTTATATGCCCAGTCGCAAGTCGCATCCCAAACCATTTCAGGGACTCTTGGCCAATTTCTCTTGAGGGCATAAAAACCTAACGAAGCAACATTTTTGAGTTTCGTGAGATGATGCAAGATTTTTTAGGCATGGACTAGGAGACTATATTTTCCATCCACTCCTGAGGCACGGGTTCGTAAATTAGACCCCTTAATCCAAATATTGGTTTGCTTCAAATTGAGCAAAACACTAGTTCTCAAAATCAACGAGTAAATAAACTTCCGAGGCATGGAACCCAGGATCGAGGGGTGATCTAGCTGAAATCCTATCCTAGGAATCCATCAGAGTCAACAGTTCCTCAATCTAAGTATCGATTTTCATTTTATTCCCAGTTGCAGGTCGCATCACAAACCATTTCGGGGACTCTTGGCAATTCCTCCTCATAGCATAAAAGTCTAACAGAGCAGCATTTTTGAGCTCCATGAGATTTTGCATGCTTATTTAGGCATGGAATAGGTGACCACATTATCCATCCACTCTCGAGGCATGGTTTCCTAAATTGGACCCCTAAATCCAAATGTTGCATTGCTTCTTACAAAGAAAAGCACTAGTTATCAAAATCAATGAATAAACAACTTTCGAGGGGTTGGCAACGAGAGTGAGGGGTTCTATAGCTAAAATCCTATGCCAGGAATCCAAAAGATATGACAGTTCCTCAATCCGAGACTTGGTTTTCGTTTGATGCTCAGTTGCAAGTCGCATCCCAAACCATTTCGACAACTCTTGGCCAATTCCCTCTTAGGGCATAAAAGACTAACGGAGAAACATTTTTGAGTTTCATGAGATGATGCAAGCTTGTTTAGGCATGGAATATGTGACTAAATTATCCATCCACTCCCGAGGCATTGTTTCATAAATTTGACCCTTAATCCAAATGCTGCATTTCTTCAAATTGAGCAAAACACTATTTCTCGAAATCAATGATTAAATCAACTTTTGAGGCATGGCACCTGTGAGTGAGGGGTGCTCTAGATGAAATCCTATCCCAGGAATCCATCGGAGTCGACGGTTCCTCAATATGAGTCTCGATATTCATTATATGCCGAGTTGCAAGTCGCATCCCAAACCATTTCGGGGACTCTTGGCCAATTGCTCCTGAGGGCATAAAAACCTAACAGAGCAACATTTTTGAGTTCCGTGAGATGTTGCAAGATTGTTTAGGTGTAGAATAGGTGACTATATTTTCCATCCGCTCCTGAGGCACGGTTTCATAAATTGGACCCCTTAATCCAAATGTTGGTTTGCTTCAAACTGAACAAAACACTAGTTCTCGAAATCAATGAGTAAATCAACTTCCGAGGCATGGCACCCAGGCGTGAGGGGTGCTATAGATGAAATCCTATCACAGGAATCCATTGAAGTTGATGGTTCCTCATTCCGAGTCTCGGTTTTCATTTTATGCCCAGTTGCAAGTCGCATCTCAAACCATTTCAGGGACTCTTGGCAATTCATCCCCGGGGCATAAAAGCCTAATGGAGAAACATTTTTTAGCTCCATGAGATTCTGCATACTTGTTTCAACATGGAATAGGTGACCACATTGTCTATTCACTCCCGAAGCATGGTTTCATAAATTGGACCCCTAAATCCAAATGTTTCATTGCTTCTTACTGAGAAGAGCATTAGTTATCGAAATTGATGAAAAAAACAACTTTCGAGGGGTGGGAACTGCATGTGAGGGGTGATCTAGCTAAAATCCTATCCCAGGAATCCATAGGAGTCGATGGTTCCTCAATCCAAGTGTCGATATTCATTATATGCCCAGTTGCAAGTTGCATCCCAAACCATTTCGGGGACTCTTGGCCAATTCCTGCTCAGGGCATAAAAGACTAACGAAGCAACATTTTTGAGTTCCGTGAGATGTTGCAAGATTGTTTAGGCATGGAATAGGTGACAAAATTATCCATCCTCTCCTAAGGCATTGTTTCTTAAATTTGACCCTTAATCCAAATGCTGCATTGCTTCAAATTGAGCAAAATACTATTTCTCGAAATCAATGATTAAAGCAACTTCTGAGGCATGGCACCCATGAGTGAGGGGTTATCTAGATGAAATCCTATCCCAGGAATCCATCGGAGTTGACGGTTCCTCAATCCAAGTCTCGATATTCGTTATATGTCCAGTTGCAAGTCGCATCCCAAACCATTTCTGGGAATCTTGGCCAATTGCTCCCGAGGGCATAAAAACCTAACATAGCATCATTTTTGAGTTCTGTGAGATGCTGCAAGATTTTTTAGGCATGGAATAGGTGACTATATTTTCCATCTTCTCCTGAGGCACGGTATCATAAATTGGACCCCTTAATCCAAATGTTGGTTTGCTTCAAACTAAGCAAAACACTAGTTCTTGAAATCAATGAGTAAAGAAACTTCCGAGGCATGGCACCTAGGAGTGAGGGGTGCTCTAGCTGAAATCCTATCCCAGGAATCCATCGAAGTCGATGGTTCCTCATTTCGAGTCTCGGTTTTCATTTTATGCCAAGTTGCAAGTAGCATCCCAAACTATTTTGGGGACTCTTAGTAATTCATCCTCGGGGCATAAAATCCTAATGGTGCAACATTTTTGAGCTCCATGAGATTCTGCATGCTTGCTTAGGCATGGAATAGGTCACCACATTGTCCATTCACTCCCAAGGCATGGTTTCATAAGTTGGACCCCTAAATCCAAATGTTGCATTGCTTCTTACTGAGCAAAGCACTAGTTATCAAAATCGATGAAAAAAACAACAGTTGAGGGGTGGGAACCGAGAGTGAGGGGTGCTCTAGCTAAAATCCTATGCCAGGAATCCAACAGAGATGACAGTTACTCAATCCAAGTCTCATTTTTTGTTTTATGCCCAATTTCAAGTCACATCCCAAACCATTTCGGGGACTCTTGGACAATTCTCGCTCAGGGCATAAAAGACTAATGGAGCGACATTTTTGAGTTCCGTGAGATGATGCAAGATTTTTTAGGCATGGAATAGGTGACCAAATTATCCATCCAATCTTTAGGCATGGTTTCGTAAATTGGACCCCTTAATCCAAATGTTGCATTGCTTCAAACTAAGCAAAACACTAGTTTTCAAATTCAATGAGTAAAACAACTTCCGAGGCATGGCACCTGGGAGTGAGGGGTGCTCTAGATTATATCCTATCCCAGTAATCCATCGGAGTGGACGGTTCCTCAATCCGAGTCTCGATATTCATTTTATTCCCAGTTGCAAGTCGCATCCCAAACCATTTCAAGGACTCTTAGCCAATTTCTTCTGATGGCATAAAAACTAACTAACTACATGTCTCTGTCAACTAACTACTATATCCTACTGCCTTGAAAAAAGACTGCACCAATTTCAACTGCACATTGAGTTTAACAACCACTACTTCCTACATAAAAAGTGTGGGTTGCACTATTGTTAACCATCACCATAACTAACTTATTCTTCAACTTGGATTGAAC
>SNQJ01S0023869.1:32021-69612 GCA_010110895.2 Picea sitchensis | reverse complement strand
CTATATTGTAGGAGACATTGTCACTGTGGCCTCCAACTCTTGGGATTCCTTTGAGTGCACTAAAACTAATATCCCTTTGGATCTACTGTCACTGCTTCGAATAAATGTCCTTTTTCCAAGTGTACGTCTCCTGCAAACATCCTCATATTATATACAAGTACACCATACAACTTTTTCTTCTAATTGAGATATTACGTCAATAATTAAAAGTTAGAAATATGAATTAGAAGGTTTAATTTCCAGGAAAATGTCAACAAGCCTAAAAACCCTAAAAATTCAATTTTGAAAGAAAGTCAATCTGAGAGTAGTAGGTGTGATAGAGTAGGGTGAGTTGATTAGTAATGGATTTTGTCCCAATCAATTTTACAATAAGTTCTCAATGACCTTGACAAAGAAAACCGTGCAACGAAAAATTGCATGTGCAATAACAAATCTCAGTAATGTGGCAAATCTCACGATCTTCCTTCCATCGATTAGACTTTTCTAAAGGAAGCTTGCTCTGATCCCATGTTAGATTTTCATTAGTTTAGTTAACATTAGATTTGACATATCATTTTTATCTTATTTTAACATTCAATAATCATATACTGAAATATATAAGCAATAGAGAAACAATCACAAGAAGACACAAAGATTTATCTTGGGAAAACCCCAAACTCGAGGAAAAACCCAACCAACTTTTCTTAGAGAGAATATTCCAATACAACCATGAACATGCTCTAATCACAAGAGAAAACCAATAATGAAGAACCAAATACTTATCTCTTATTCTTGTCAAACCCTAGTGAGGGTTGAAAACTCAACAAAACTACAAAACTAGTACCAAGATAGCACACCACAAAGTTGGCACCAAGATAGGCATATCACTAGAAATGACACCACAGAGTTGGTGCCACTAGTAACTGGTAACTGCAAATATAATTGTAACTGCTACAATAACTGGCACGAAGAAACTGTGCAACACCACACAACTTTAGCACGAATCCTCTAGAAGTAGTGCACATGAGAAACCACCAAGAGCCACCAAGAATATCCTTCCCCAAGTGGGGCACACTCTCCAAGATAACCAAAAACCAGAAATAACAAAATTGTAGTTGCAATTGTAATTTCCTAGTGCGCACTGCAGAAGGAGAACTTCCTGACTATGAAAATGAATTGACCCAAATTTGTATTTATACTAATCCGGGCACCTGTATGGGGACAAATTCTTATTCTGGGTCTTATTATTTTTGTGGGTCGACTTCTCTAATTGGAAATTGTATTTCCACTTTATTATTATTTCTTGTGGGCCGACTTCTCTTCTGTGGTCTTCTATTTTAAATTATTCTTTTTCGAGGTGTTCTTCAACTATTCAATGGTCTTCCTTTGACTTCTTGTAATCTTCTTCTGCTCTAAGAAAAGTTGTCTAGGAGGGAATACCTCCCGCAACTACCAAAACATCAACACTAGCATGATGGAAAGTTTAAAGAGGAAGAACCACAAGTCAACCTAGTAGAGATGGACCAACAAGAGACTTCATCCATGCAAATCCTAGTAGTGGTTCATGAACAACTTGATAATATACCATTACAGTAGGAGGAACCACTTTTGGTTGAACCATAGGATGATATCCCTTACATTTTCCCTATGATCATGCATTCAAAGGTTGTTCTTCATGATCCTATGAGTGATCATTGCTTGGATATAAGGGTTTACCATGATCTAGTTGAGCTCATAATGATGGAGGTATGTCAACATGTAGATTCTAGGAGTCTCGGCTCTCATGCATTCATTTTTATTTCTATTGAAGTACCATGTTCCAAATTCCAACCAATAACCTCTAATTATGCCTTCACTAGCAAGTACATAAAGGAACCTTTTTGACATCTGAGGTTTACCAATGGATTGTACTGGAAGATTGACTTTGTTGATATTCTCTATTGGACTGATCACCTAGCTACATGGTTACATTGGTATTTCGAGTATGGTGATTCGATCATGGAAACTTTGAGGTGAAATTTTTGGTTTTTAGGGGTAGTTGTCTTTCCTTTCCACATGTAATTTTCAATTTCCTTTCTTGCTGATTTTTCTGTTTGAGAACAACAATTTAACCTTTTAATTGTAGAGTTATTTTCATTCATTTATTTCTTTTGAAGTACCATGTTCCAAATTCCAACCAACAACCTCCAATTATGCCTTCACTAGAAATTACATCAAGGAATATTTTCGACATATGAGGTTTATCGATGGATTGTACTGGAAGGTTGAATTTGTTGATCTTTCCCATTAGACTGATCACCTAGTTGCATGGTTACATTGGTATTTCTAGTATGTTTATTTGATCATGGAAAATTTGAGGTGAAAATTTTGGTTTTTAGGGGCAGTTGTATTTCCTTTCCACATGTCATCTTCAATTTCCGTTCTTGCTGATTTTTGTGTTTTAGGACAACAACTTAACCTTTTACTTGTAGAGTATTTTCCATTTATTTATTTTACTTTCAACCTTAGCAAGTGTCACTAATTTTTCCATATTATATTAACATGTGGTCATGTCTTGTGATGTTGTAGGTTTTCCTTTCATAGTATGGTGTATTTCCACTTTTCATATTCTTGGGTCAAATTATAAATGCATTATCTTACATACACTAAGCCTTTGTGTCTTATCATTAGAGTGAGCCTGGATGAGTGTTCTGTTTGTTATGTTCCAAAGCATAGAGCCTTTAGGATGGGTATATTTGAAAAGACACAGGAGAGTCTTGAGTCATATTATGTCTTATCTCTTCATTTCTTATCATTGAGTATTCTTCTTTGAGTCAATCTTCCCCCTCATCTAGCAATAGGGACATGGTACAATGCATCTTATATCTTCTTGAGTTACCACTTCATGCTGAAGGAAGAGTTACATCATTTCTCTTTCTTTTAGTAGATTGTCTTGCATTGATTTCGACACATTATCTGTGAATGATTTAGAAGTAGAGCACCTTGATGGCCATTATCCTCATTGGAAGTTATCTCACATTCGACAAGGTTGAGCATTATTGGGCCTTGATTGGATGATCCTCATCATTGTTCGATTTCAAAACATCTTTCAAAGTGACAGGTTGTGCTCGTACCTTAGGACCCATGGACATTATTGGTGGGTTTCCTTCGCAATTGGTAGGTGTTTACATTATTTACATATGACTAAGTGACTCTCTCCCATGTGTCAACTTTGATACATTTACCATAGGGAGGAGTGTACATGGTAGGTGGTAGCAGGTAGTGGATTTGGATGAGACCCCTTGTGTTTCAATTTTTCAATTGGATGTTTATATTGATTTGACTCCATTTCCCATTGGACAAGCTTTGGTATCACAGGTCAGCTTACAGGGCCATTATCCTCCACACATGTACAAGGGTTTATTGGTATATTTCATTCATATTTCTCACAGAGCATCAATTACACTTTCAGACACAAATATTAATATGGTTCTCGACATCCTGCAGGGAGATCCTGTCCCCTTGAGTCACCATTGTTAACCCCTAGATTTTTTCCCTTGATAATCTCGAGGGTTAAGAACCATCATAGTTCATTTATGGTTGACATTGAGAGATTTACCCAGGTTGAGAAATTGTGTGATCTAGAGGTTGGTTTCCATCAGAGATAGGTACAAGAATGGTTTGTGGATGTTTTTTCTTTAGAGATAGAGCTATCACAATTTCACATGGGTTTGAGAGAGACTGATATTTTTAGCAGGGGCCCTACTTTTTAGGAGATAGTGACCGAAGACTCATATGCCAGTTTTGAGCATAAAATATTGGTCCTCACATGAATATGAGTCTGATGAAAATTTATCCGGGGATCATTCAAGTAGTTTCTATTTTTAGTAGGTTGAGCTCCAGGCCTCAGACCATGATTCAAAGCATACAATATTGATCCTTGAGACATTCTAAGTCTATTGGACCTTTCTCAGGATGACTTGTTAGTACTTCTATTTTTAGCAGGTGGAGCACTAGGGCTCACATGTCAATTCTGATTACATATTTGGAATCCTCATGGAAAATCCAATCCGACAAGTATGATATTATTGACATACGATAAAATTCTATTTTTAGTAGTGTCTATTTTTAGACATTTGACACATGGAATTGGTCTGCTAGTCATCTTGAACATATTTGGGAGTTTCCCATTTTTTAGGGCTATACCCCTATTTTTAGTAGTTTATTTTTATAGTAGGGATGGTCACTTCCAAAGGTGACAAGTGGCATGGTAAAACTTCGACAAATGGGGTAGTATGATAGTGTGACATGTGGTACCTATATGGAATAGTTAAAGAGGGGGATGAATTTCCAAAGAAATAAGGCAATTAACTGAGTAGGAAGGCACGTGAGTGAGTTGCCACACGTCAAATGGAATGGATTGGCATAAAAGACTTAACTAAAATTCTACTCCTCCATGTCTCCTACTTTACTTCCCTTATCTCACCATGTGTATGTGTCCTTATCTTTCCCCATTCCATTTCATCTTCCCTAAAACCATGCACTTGTCTCTTGTCTTGGGAACACAAATCCTTTGAGTATTAGGCATGCATGCCTCTATCACATGCCAAACCTTTATTCATTCATGCCTTCTTCTCCATTGCACTCTCCCTCATCTTCCTTATATCTCCCATCACACACATTACATTATTACTTTCCACTCACACATGTGTGTCATTGACTCTTTTGTTTCTCCTTCCACACATGTTCACTCTCTCTTATCCTCATCCATGCACCTTTGTCATCTACTATGCATGGGTTTTATATCTCCCTCTTATCTCATTATACTCCCTCTTATCCATGCATGCTTCCCTTACTTGCCTCATGAAACATGCTCCTTTCAATCTCACTTATTATCCCATGTTCCCTACTCCCTATTAATTAGGGAGCAATACTCCTCCCACTCATTCTTCCCCACATGCATAAGCCTTAATTATTGTTCCATGTGCATATACTCTCACTCCTAACTCACACATACTCCCTAGATTCTCTCTTTCCTCAGGCACATGGTTCCCTCACTCTCACTCATTCACCCCATCCACATTTCTTACTTAGTTTTTCCTTATGCACCCTCTTATATTCTCTTGGGAGGTGTGCCCTCACTTAACTACATATTGGAGGCTCCTCTTCATTGTTTAGGGTCAAATTTCAGCAACAACAACACACATACTCTGTTTCTCTTTTCTCTCATTCTTATTCTATAGTCTAGCTAGTCTTTATTTGTGTGATGATAACCACTGTACTGGTTTTTGTGCTTGTCTACTGTGGTGCAATAATCCCTCTAGCGAGCCATTAATGAAGAAGTGTTGTTCTCCTATCAATATTTAATTTCTTTTTGGTATTTTGATCTTACTTTGTGCATTGATTAGTAGTTTTTATCCTCTTATTGTGATTAATTTCGATATTTTAAGTGCGATTTATTTTCCTCTTTTTATTCATATTTGTCTCGCTAACACTGCATGGATCTTTCCAAGTGAATTTCACTATATTTTTCCTAACATCTTGGGAGGTTTTACATGTTTTCCAATACAAGTTTGGTTTCTATTTTTTTATGTTTGATTGAAGAAAATCAGACTTCAAATCAACAATGAGGTACCTAGGGGACCCCCCTTGAGGTTGGCATGTATTAGCCCGAACAGAGAGGAGGTTTTCTAGTGACACTCAGGGCCTTATCTCCTTGAAGTAACCTATTTTTCATTGCAGATTATTGTTATATCAGATCTTATTGGAGGGTGAAAAATTGTGCTAATAGGTACTCATTCCATTTAATCCCCTTAGGGATTGGGAGTCCAAGTAGTATACATACTAGAGTTGATATGCATGCATTTATTCTCATCATATTGCTAACCTGTACCCTATAAAATCCCACATTTATGTTGGTATTTGCTGGATTCTCACATATCATAATCCCTCCAGTTCATCCATACAATGAAAATTCTTTATTTTTATGCCACCGTTCACCCACCCTCAAGGAGATTACCATCAATGTTCCTACCATTGATCACTTTCATTTGGAATTTTCACCTTCAACATTATCACCATTTGGTTGTTTTATGGGGAATTTATCTCTTCATTTCTCATATATATCCCCATTTGGTTTCTCTCTAATGGGATTATGATTGGATAATATGTCCCTAGAGACATTGGTTAGATTTGTTGTATTGTTCTTTTGGGTACTGCATATCTTACCCTTTCTTCCTCTTAGTCCCTAAAGTTGCACTTGATTGTAAAAGGGCAAGCTAGGGCATCATCAAGTTTTTGCAATGATCTTTATAGATAAGGATGTGTATTTGGTTTTGAAATGGTTTGAAGGTTGGGTCAAAGATAATGTAAAAATATCAATCTTAAATATGCAAGAGAATATTCATATCTCAATGTCTTAGTAAATGGCAGTCAATCCAATAAATCATATGGAAAATGCAATATGAAACACAGAGAAAATATGTAAGCTTTCAATTTTTGCACTCACTTATGAAACTCTTGATCCGAAATATCATTCAAGAAACAAGAGAAAAGTACTTGAAAAAAAATATGATTATGAACAAGCAAACAATAATTTTTTCACAGTCTTACTCACAACAAGATACATCAAATGCTTAGCAAAATATTAACATGCATCTGAGTAAGAAAAATATAGAAATATAGAAAATAATATAAATCTAATCATCAGATAACCTTTTCCATTTAGTATCAGAATGCGATAAGTCTTTGTCTTACAAACAATTTTTTCTCAAAAAATGGCCAATGGTTCCCAACCAATCAACCCCTAATTCTATCAATCAGATCCCTTTTTATACACAACAATTAGTTTCTAAAGATCCCACTTTCTAGATACAGTTTATATAAGCTCCTATCTTCTATCTAGAACTTAGGAGACACATCCTCTCATACATATAATTCAGATCTCTTCAAACTAGTCTTTATATAATTAACTTGAATTTTGACTAGTTCTGATCTGATGAGATATTCAGATCTCATGAAATAAGGAGTGAATTTGATGCTGAGATGGTCCCACAAGATTGGCCTGAAGAATAGACACCCCTGTTGTAATGAGAAAAATATTTACATATTCAAATTACTTCAGAAACTGATGAAGATAGATATATAAAAATCCTACTGACAAGGTATTCCTCAATTGCAAAGGTTGCTCCTATATTTATCTTACATATTAAAAAATACTCTACCTTTGTGTATCTTTTGATAACATTTTCAAAACCTTTAGCATAGGTATTTATGGTATTCAACAAAAAGTCAAAACTGTATGATGCTTCAAATTTTTAAATCTTCATTGTATAATAGAAGCAAAACCTTTGGTATTTCTTTGTTTCATCTTGGTTTTCAAAACCACATTATGCCAACAAAGTTTGATGTTTTTCTCCCTTACCTCTTTGAGCAATGTTTGTTGATCCTTGTTCTTATTCTTAAGTTTCTGTAACTTTTCTTGTTGCTTGGAATTCCACTATTCTATCATCCACTTTTCCTGATTCATCTTCAGAATCATGGATTGCAATTATTTAACCCTCTCTTTTTCATCCCTTTTTTCTATTCCAAATTCAATATAGTCTTCATCTGGAGCAAGTCGATTTAGATCAATGGAAAATTTAGGATTTTTAACTCTAAATTCATAATTATGACCCTTTGAAGATGAACCACCAACAATATCATCTGCTTCAATACTTCTTGATATTTTTATCTTTTGAACATCCTATAGATCCCATGTCTATGAAAAATAGTAAAATTCTTTCTTGATCTCAACATTCTCTAGATTGTCTTCAAGAACATTCAAATGGACTTGTTTCAAAGAGAACTTGGGTAAAGTTTTAGAGTTTAGACTTAGATTTTTTGTTGCTCTAGTTACACGCCTCATTGGATGATCTGCAATTTGTTTACCTTTCTTATCCTTTCTTTGTTTCTCCACAGGTTCATTATAATGTTCTTCTTCAGGCTCCAATTTAACTTTTTTCAACTTGTGTGAAGAAGTTACTGGTGATTGTCCCTTTTCCTCCTCTATACTTTCCATTTTATCATCACCAATGATAATTAAATTTTCTTTCTTAATAGAAGGATGGAATAAGGCCTTTGAATTTAACCTCAGTTTAGTTGTTTCCCTGATTTTAAATCTGCTAGGATAATTCACTAATGTTTTACTCTTTCCTTTCTTTCTCAATTTCTTACCTTTATCTCCTGTGACATGTTCATCTTGTTTTTGTATGGACTATTTAAGATTTTTCTTAGTCTATCCTTTGACATGGACTCCTTTTCAATCTTCAAGCTCGTATTTGGAACACGGGACTCAATCTGAGTTTGAATTTCCATATCTGACTCCATTTTTAATTAATTTATCTGCGTTCTGGTCATCTTAGCTACAAGGAACCATTTATGTAAATCCTCTTTCTCCTATTGTCACTGCAACTTCCTTTTGTTGGATTGGGTAATTCTGGTTATAGGGGAACTTTCTTTCACTGTAACAGAATCTTTAGGAACCCTTTTTTATTTTAAATTGGATCTCTTCTCCAAAGTAAATTTATGCTCTGATCCATGTTCTTCAAGTTTGGGTGATTCAAGAAACCAGTCGCAAGAACGTTGGACTTCTCCCAATGCATACATAACCCGGGTTTTAATAAGTCTTTGGTGAAGTGTAATTTTACCAGTGGTTGTAGGATGAGTTTGTATCCTTTTAGAAATCTTTGAAAAGTTTTTTAATAAAAATAAAGGCAAACATATAGGATTATCACCATTCAAATGCATCAAAAACCAAATATTATAAAGGCAGACAAGGGAAAAGCGCCCTTCACATGTAATGTACATGTGAATAATCATCAAAGAAGTTTTCCATTCTTTTTTCAACCAATTCTGTGAAATACCCTGACCCCAGTTAGGGTTTTGACGTTCTAGAAGTAAAAACTGATTTACTATTTCGACATGCAACATCTCCTTCTTCCACCATATTTCTCCATACACTGATAACTTGCATGCAGTCCCAATCGAATGCTCTGTCACATGTATCCAAAATTTTCCTACCATTGTCTTGAATCCATCAAAGTTTTGCACAAACATCATGGAGACTTGTTCATGATAACCATGTAATGTGGAACATAAATTAAACCACCCTGCATATCTGAATTTCTGCGATATTTGAGGATAAGCCTCAAGCAATTCTACACCCTCTAGTTCTAAACAAGTGTTTTGTCCACTTTTCTTAGGAGCCATGCTATTTATTTTAATACCTATAGATATGAGAGTGCTTAGGGTTTCTATCAGTAGTATTTTTGGAACTTCTGGAAATATGAATGTTGTGGGGAAAATTTCCATTACCTGCAAAACATGTATAAACTACTACATATATACATTGAATGACTTATGTATCATAGGTTAGGAATCATGGAATGAAACCTGCGATTTGATTTCGAACTTATGGAGTACAAAACCAATTCCTTTGAATAAGTATCACAACTGAAAATACAACCTGATCATAATCATAAATGATATGGGTTTCTAGGCAATGATCTCAGACAACTACTAACACGATCTTTGGGAATTGGCACATTTGAAACAATGATTACTCCTGGCACTACAAAAATAACAATATTCTTGTAGCACCTTTTTCTCTTTTCATATTTTCAAATTTAAAATGAGAAATAGGTCTTGTACCTTGATGGAAAGATTCTAAATGTCTTATTCTAACTTTAATTACACTAATGCATGTCATAAAATGTTCATAAAGGATAATGAAAGGACACTTTAAAGGATATGAAAGAAGAAAACATAGTGTAAAATAATGCTAGGAAAGGGTAGGGCAGGGAAAAGAGTAGTTCAACAGTCATTAACACAATTAAGGACTAACACCTCCTAGTGCCCCCTTTCGAAATACTAGGAGGGCCTTATACTTTTATAGAAATTGGTTCATCTTTTGGAAAAATCCCTATGTTTCCCTTGTTCAAAGCATCCAAGATGAGTCATATATATTTCCCATGGAGTCTATTCAGTTCCAAATTGTGTCCCATTATAGTTTGTTATGACCTCCATGACTCGTACCCATATTGTGTTTCCTATATTTGACCTCTAATTGTCCCCATGGTTTACTGATATGTCATTGAATAACCCTATGCCTAGTAATTGACTATTCACCTTGGAATTTTTTTAGTCGCTTCCAAGTCAACATTGCATTTATACTCTAAACAAGGGCATTATTGAGTCCCCATGTCATTTCCTTCCCCCATTTCCTTTTGGTGTCAATCTCTATTAGTCACACTTATTTTCTACCTTGATCTAGATTCAAAGACTCATCATTGCCTTGCTTCCCATGTGATTTATCCTATCGACTTCAACACCTATATTCTATGGGTATATCTTAGAGGACTGTATAGCTTGTAATCATATTCACCATTGGTGGGTGAATCATACCAAATAGGGAGAGTCATCAATGCTATTTGACTTGGTTTCTTCTCATTTCCTTGACTTTAGATTATCATCACAAACTTGAGCATTGTACACTTGACGGTTCAATGATCTAGTTGATTTTACTAGTTTCCCGAACATTTGTGAGTTTCATCAAACCTCAAGAGGAGGTTTCACTTTAGGTAGTCCTTTGCATGTTCTAGAATCACCATTTCATTTTAGAGATATAGATATAGAAATTTCAGACCCCAACTCCGTTTCAAGTCTCATTGAGACACATAGTTTAATGCCCAACCCACATTGCAATTTTAAGGCTGCAAATTAGTAAGCAAAAAATTAAAATGCTCATGAAAAAAAACACATGAATTTTTCTACAACAATATAACTCAAAAATAAAACAAATCTAGAAATTTCACACAGATATTTTTGGTCAAACTTAGACCCTGGAAAAAACCACAAGGGGAAAATCAACAAGAGAGGGTATTTTATTATTTTCATAGCTTAGAGAGAATGTCATTTACAATAGTCATCTTTAGTAGAAATAAATTATAAACTTATCTAAAAAAATGAGTAAGGAAACCTCCACAAAATCAAAACCAAACTCCTTGAAATTCATGCCAGAATTTCATGTACTGTGTGTATGGTCTAGCTCCTCAATTTTTGTGCATGAATCTATATGAAATTTTTTGGACTACGTGCCAAAATTGAAGACCTTGATTTCTATGCAAAAAATGTTGTACGACAGCCTTGGAATGCCTGCCCAACCACTATAGAAATTTTTTTGTACCTTTTCTTGATTTTTGGGCCCGCAAACAACAATATGACCTCACTGAAATATGAAATGTACGACCTCCATTAATGCTGAACTCTACCTTAGAATGTGTGATATCACTTTTTCCTTGGAAAACATGCCTCTAGTAAAAACTCGACCTCGTCTATGGCTTGACTCTCTCTCTCAAGCGCTCTCCAAATATCATGAAGAATTCCAAAGGAATGCACCCTCCTTTCCCTAATTATACCTCATGAGGGAAGGTGAAAAGTCATCTAATCTAATGGTTGAGGATATACTATATCAATGGTGGTGATGAAATGTCACTTCATTCACCCACTTCACTTAAATTTCATAAAGTCACTTTTAATTTCACCTCACATTAAATTAATTGCTAGGGACCACATTTGGACACTTTCTCACCCCTAGGTGCCTAGGTTATGAGAAACACTTGTACTTGGTACTTTATCATTTAATTCAAAACTCCCTCTTACCAAGGAAAGTGTTCCTCAGCACCCCAAGTTTATCTCTGAAAGGTACAAACTTACCTCTCCCCAAAGATTTAGTGAGGATTTCCTCCACCTTCTCATCTGTAGATATATACTATATCTCAGCTACTCCTCTCTGAACATAATCCTAGATGAAGTGATATCTAGTCATGATGTGTTTAGACTTGTCATGAAAAATTGGATTCTTAGAGAGTTTAATGCAACTCTGATTGTAACAATAGATCACCGTGGGTCTCATCTGCACACCAAATATCTCAACCAACAACTTGTAAATCCAAATGGCCTCAAAACTGACCCGACTAGATGCCATATACTCAGCCTCTATAGAACTCAAAGCCACTAAAATTTTCTTCTAAATGTACCAAGACACCATTGCTGAACCCAATCCAAGGAAACAACCTAAGGTACTCTTCCTACCACTAACACACCCTGTCCAATCTGAATCTGTGTAGCCAATCAGTCTGACTCCATCCCCTCTCTCATATTTCAATCTATAATCCATCATACTGTTAAGGTACCTGAGCACATGTTTTGATGCCACCAAGTGTAATCTTTGAGGCTACACCATAAACTGACTAAGTAAGTTGATAACAAAACAAAGATTTGGTCTGGTGTTTACCAGATACATCAACGAACCAATTAATTGACAATAGAATGTGGGATCAACCAACTCTGACTTAGAATAATGAAGCTTCTTCGAGTTGGTTATCATAGGAGTGGACATGGGCCTACAATCCTCCATCTAAAATCTCCTCAGAATATCAACAACATATCCTCCCTGTCTTGGAAAGATGTGTCCAAGATCCCGACAAACCTCCAATCCCAAGTAGTGCATCAAAACAATTTCTTTCGTCTTGAACTCTAAAGCAAGACTCTCCTTACAATGAACTATGAGTCTCTCAGGCCCAGTAATGAAGATATCATCCACATATAGGATAATAATGAGAGGATTATCTCCAACCACAATGTAATATAGGTTGGGATCCACCTCACTCTTCTTGAAACCACAATGTAATGCAAGTATGTATCTATCCCATAATACTAATCTCTAGGATGTTGCTTCAACCCATACAATTCCTTCTCCAGTATGCACACATGACAATATCTCCCATGCACCTCAAATCCCTAATCCTTCTCAATGTACACCTCCTCCTTTATGAGACCATTAAAAAATTTGGTCTTCACATCCATCTGATGGATCATCCAACCCATCTCTGCTTCAATGGAGATCACTTCCATGATAGAGGTATATTTGGAAAATGAGTGAAGGTATCATCATAATATACTCCTTCTACCTATGAAAACCCTTGAGCCACAAATCAATCTTTGAAATTCTCAATGCTTCCATCAGTAACATACTTGATATTGTAGTGCCACCTGGAAGTCACCACTGACTTCCCCTCAAGTCTCAGAGCCACCTCCCAAACATCATTCTTCATGATGGAATTGTAATCTTCCATCATGGCGTCCTTCGAGACCTATTTACATGTTTCCTTCTCAAAAGTGGAAGGATCAGACTCTCTGATGATGCTAACCATTGCAATATAGCTATAAAACCTCTCAAGAGCTTACTCTCTCTCTCTCTCTCACTGTCTGCCTGGGATTCCCCATTGAACCTTGTGCTTCATTCAAAGTGTCTTGAAGCCACTTAGGATTCCTCTTCTTTGAAGTAGCACCATGTGGAGGGGAATCCTCCTCCTCAATCCCACCACCTGAAGATGGTTTTGAGGTCATCTATGAACCAATAGACTAAGAAACAATACCCTATCAAGCAATAACCTGAGGACCAATAATCTGAGACCGTGTCACCTTTGGACCAATAATCCTTGAAGTAGGTGGTCCTGAACTCTGTTTCACTATGATCTATGAAGGACTCACCTATGTTTGAGAAGATGATTTCTCCCCCTGCCCCATATCTCATGACCTACGGAAGGCTATATCCTCCTCAAATATCACATCCAATCACACAACTATCTTTCTCAAAGAGGGGATGTATATACAAAAATCCTTCGAGGTCTCTCTATAGATAAAAAATATTCCCTTCTCTTCCAAGGGATCTAGATTTGTCCTCTTCTCAGAAGGGATATGTGAATAATTAAGGCACCCAAATATCCTAAAGTGCCCCACCTTATGATTCTTCCCAGAGAAATCCTCCTCAGGAGTCTTATCCCCCAAGACTCTCTGTGGAATCTAATTTTACAGATAAACTGTAGTGTTGTAAGCCTTAGCCCAAAGAAATAATGGTAGCCCTTGATCATGTAACATGGCTCTATCAACCCAAATAATGGCCCTGTTCTTCCTCTTAGCAACCCCATTCTGCTACACGTTGTAAGGAGTTGTCACTTCTCTCTTAATTCCCTCCCTCACACAAAATTCACTGAACTCATTAGAGGTATACTCACCCCATTATCAGATCCCAAGACTTTGATTTTATTCCTAGTTTGGTTCTCCACAAGAGATTTTAACTCTTGGAACTGTTGGAAGACCTGTCCTTTGGTATTCACGAAGAAAATATAAGACTTACTAGAGAATTCATAAATGAAAGTGACATAATACAAAAATCCACTCAAAGAGGTAGAAGACATAGGACCATATACATTAGTATGAACCATATAAATAATATTTTCTACTTCTCTATCACTTCTTGGAAAAGAAGTCTTGGTGTAATTCCCAAGAGCACACCGCTTGGTGCTCTATACTAAACTTTGGCATTCCAGTCACAATCTCTCTCAAGATCCTCATAGCCCCATGGTAAAAATGGGCCATCCTCCTATGCCATAAATCACAAAGGTCATTGATGCTAGTACTATGCATCAATGCTCTAGTAGGATGAAACATGAGCTTCTACAACTTCTCATACTGCATCCCAATCACTTTGGACAAAGTGATACTGGATCCCTTAGGATACAAGAGCACATGCCCATCATGGAACAATACCTCATATCCCCTATCCTCAATAGTGGAAACTGAAACCAAGTTATTCTTCAAGTCGGGAACATATAGGACATCCCTCAACAACATGGAAGGTAGAGACTCCCTCTAAAATGATACTTTCCCACTACCAACTTTCTTGACCATTGAATCATCTCCAATCACCAACTAAATATCTCCAATCTCTGTAAGATCAGTGAAGTAGTCACAAAAACATGTCATATGGTGGGAGGCACCATTATCAATGTACCAAATACTGGTAGATGATTCTCTAGAGGAAAGACACACCAATAATGAATACTCTTTCTTGAAACTGTGAGTAAAATCCTCCACATCAGCTGAAGCTGCAACCTTCTTCTTCTTCTTGTTAGGACATTGTCCAACATAGTGCCCAAACTTGTGAGAAGAAAAACACTTTAATTTTCTCATGTCTTTCTTCCCTTCATGTTTCCTCTTGTTCCCTCCCTTGGTTCCCTTATTAGACTTATTCTTTCCTTTAGTTGCAAGTGCCACATTCTCCTCTTCATTACTTGTAGATCAAATCCCATGCACATAGCCTCTTCTAGTTTCCTCCTGAATGAATTCATCCTAAATATGACCCCACTTGAGAATATTTTCCCTTGCCACAATGCCCTCAACAAAGACAACCCATTGTTTGGTTACCCCATTCAAATCAGTCCTCAGAAGTTCACTATCAGGAACAACCTCCCAACAACACCAAATTCATCCCTCATCTGAGTAAGCTTGGTAAGATAGGTGGAAACAATTCCAGTTTTGGTGATTTTAATGCTCTTAAGTTTCTCCCTCAATACCATTTTCCAATTTTCATTGGAACTTTGGTATAGTTTGGTTAACGATACCCACATCTCATACAAACTAGAATTCCCGGTCACATGTGGAATCACATGGTCCTTAATGGAATCAATGGTATTTTTTTGGCCTTTATGTTCTTTTTGGTGCAAGATGCAAAAAGAGTAGCATTTGTAGGCACCATCACGTGATTCGTTTGCGAGTTCTCCAAAATATACCACAACTCACACTCCTACAGAAGCAACACAATCCTTTCCTTCCATGAGCTGAAATTAGTAGCTCCATCCAACTTGTCCTCAACCCTCAAACTGGTGGCCATTGATCCCCTCAACTAAAACTCAAGCCCACAACTTTCTTCTAGGTGAAGTGCCTCCTCTTCTCAACAAAATCCCTGCACTATGTGGCTCATATATTTATGCAATTTTCACACTTCAATATCTGATACCATGTATAAATTTTAGACCCTAACCCTGTTTCAAGTCTCACTGAGACACATAGTTTAATGCCCAACCCAAATTGCAATTTTAAGGATGCAAATTAGTAAGCATAAAATTAAAATGTGCATGAACATAAACACATGAAGTCTACTACAACAATATAACTCAAATAAAACAAACCTATAAATTTCACACAAAGAGTTTTGGTCAAACTTAGACCCTGGAAAAACTCACAAGGGTAAAACCAGTGAGAGAGGGGATTTCATTATGTTTGGATATCAAAGAGAATGTCATTTACAACAATAATGTTTTGTAGAAATAAATTACAGGCTTATATAAAAAATTGAGCTAGGAAACCTCCACAAAACCACAACCAAACTCCTTGAAATTCGTGCCATAATTTCCTATACTGTGTGTACGGTCTAGCTCCTCGATTTTTTTCCTGAAGTTGTACGAAATTTCTAGGAATATGTGCCAAAATTGAATCCCTTGATTTCTGTGCCAAAAGTGTTGTACAACAACCTTGGAATGCATGCCCAACCACTACAAAAAATCTGTTGTACCTTTCCTCGATTTATGTGCCCACAAACAATAGTATGACCTCATTGAAATATGAACTATATGACCTCCATTAATGTTGAACTCTGCCTTGGAATTTGTGCTGTCACTTTTTCCTTAGAAAATGTGCCTCTAGTAGCAACACGACCTCCTTCTATATGGCTCGACTCTCTCTCCCTCAAGTGCTCTCCAAATATCATGCATAATGACAAAGGAATGCACCCTCCTATCCCTAATTCGACCTCATGAGGGAAGGTGAAGAGTCATCCAATCTAACAGTGGAGGATAGACTAGACCACCGTTGGTGATGAAATGTCACTTCATACACCCACTTCAGTTAACTTTCATAAAGTCACTTTTAATTTCACCTCACATGAAATTAATTACTAGGGACCACATTTGTACAGTTTCTCACCCCTAGGCGTCTAGGCGATGAGAAACACTTGTCCTTGGTTATTTATCATTTAATTCAACAATAACACCATTTTTTGTACTTTGGATGCCAGGCCTAAGGACTCCCTTTTATTCTTGGGTGCCAACAGACTTACCCCTATTGACATCAACACATTTGTTCTAGGTTCTAGTCCTATGTATCATGATGCCTATCCACCTACTTGATGGGTTACTTTGGATCAAGTTGAGAGAGTCCTCATTTCTATTAGGCTTGGTGGGATCTCATGTGTTTGACTTCAACTCATCATCACAACACTGATATTATTACATACATTCATGAACCAACCTTAGATCCAGTTCCTAAAATTTGATTGGCCTGGTTCCATGATTATTAGAGCCTTCCTTTTGAGCTTCCCTTTAGTTAGCTCATTTTAGATCATTGGAGCCCATTTAATCTTAAAAAATTCTTCTCAGGTTGTTTCCATCCCTCTCCACTAAGGGAGGGACAACTAGTTCGTATGTACCCAGATCAACAATATTTATGATGTAGCCTTGGCCCTTTTGATCTAGGCATATGTATATGGGACTATTTATCTTATTGAATTGTACTTTGGCCCTCTTTTTCCAACACCATATTGTATTTAAGACCTCGTTTTGTTTCTTCATATCAACCCCTTTCTCTCAGAAAAACCAATGTATTCATTATCGTGAGTTATTTCGATAAGTATGGGCATGCCTACCTCATCCCTATCGATATCTTGTAACACACCACCTTGTGACTTTCTTATTGATGGATGAAATACTTTGGCCTATTCTGCATGTAGTTCTTTTTCCCATGGAACTCCTCTCTATCATTGGCTGTCACATTCCTTGGTAAAATAAAACTATAATATATTTTGGTCATACAATGTGCTCCTAATCTCATACATTATGGGGCATCTATTATCGCCCAAAAGTTGATCACCTAGAATAAAAGTATAGGTTTACCGAAATATTCCATTCATAGTATGGGTATCATCTGTCTAAACCCACTTTTACATCATTTTTCACTATTACAACCTAGGGAACCACTTTTCCTAAAGTTATTTCCATTTCATAAAGTCATAAAAAACTTTCTAGATCCAGGTCTCCTCTATTTTCTAGATCCATCCATTGAAAGTAATGAAGTGATGCTGAAATTTCCCTAGATCCGTTGACCACATTCACCATAACTTTCATCCACAAATGAGAGGAGCCAAGCCAAGCCACACATTTGGGAAAAACAAAGAACCCTCCCAAAGAGGAGGCCAAGGAGACCATCATCTTCAAAGAGCTTCCTCACAGGGGTTGTAAAATATTTCTATTGTGTAATGGAAGATTTATTCATTCTTTCATATATCTGTTGTTTTAGTTTCTTTCTATTTTGATACATTATGTTGATTCCACATGAATAACATAGACATGAAGATGAATATTTTCATTTAAATCTAGGGTTTCTAGTTTTGTCTCTCATATTTGTCTGTTATGTATCACAACCTATTTATATATACACTATCAACTTGATGTTGTTCTTGATTTCTTGGTCTTGTTTCAATAGTGGTGGATTTTGGTAAAACATTTCCAACCTTATCTCTAGGTTGATGCATGCATTCTAAAAATGTTAAAAAAAAAACAAAAATGAATCTAATTTAAATTTGTTCTTGGTAAAATGAAGAAATGAATGTAATATAAAGCCATTTATTTTCCTTTTCACAATAAAAATGATAAAATTATGCGGTTTTTAGCACCTCTCCGGAAACAACACAAAGAAGTGGTGATAGTCCAAATAATATCAACAACAATGTTGCACTCAACTTACAAATTTAAATGTCAACCTGGGGTTCATACAAACTTGAGAGGCATTGTGCACTATATGTGTAAATTGTATACATGCACCTATCTAAGAAGGGGAAATATGTTCATCATAGGACTACAAAGTCTACTTCAATAGGGAAAAATAACTAATAATAAATTCAATATATTGAAAGGAAAGTTGTAATTCAAGTGAAGAGAAATATGAAAATTACTTGAAAAGAAAGTGACAAAACATAATGGAAAAGATCATGTAATGCAATCACTAGTCCTGCTTATCCTAACAAGAAGTATAGCTAGGATGAAAGACTGCAAATTGTAGGATATAAGGCTACAAATACAAGTGATTCGATTTAGTTTGCTAATCCAAATAAAATAAGTATACTCACTGAAAGATAGAGTTGCGATTATCTAAGCTATTATAATGAAAATAGAGTAAACTCCATAGTATATTGTTCTATTGCAAAAATTGAAATAAAGCATGGAAAAAAAAAACTAATGAGAAAATATCATAAACTTATTAAAATAATATGCTAGAAATTCTGCTACAGGAAGTAGATTGCTATTAAAGGAAATTAAATGATGTTATAGGAAATGTAGAAATTATGCACAACATACAATGTGAGAAAAATGAACTCACCAAGACTGAAAGTAAATGAAATGAAACAACAACTACATAGGTCCCTTCATCATTCTTGAGTGGGCCATACTTAAGGCTTCTTTTGGGAACCTGAAAAACTATTATGTGAAAGAAATCTGAAAATACAAAATTTTCATTAGCATACTAGCTCAAAATAAAAATACATCTCATGGATGTTCAAATTCTCTAAGAGTGCTCAATTCTTAATAAACTAACCAACTTTCTAGGGATATCCCCTATCTCCTAGTTATCCCAATAGGTTACATCAATCAGAATTGATTGAAGGACTTGTGTCTCCAAGATCCCTATAATCAGGATCCTAAGTTCTATGGATCAAATCCCTTAACAAATTGCCTATCTTGAGTCAAAAAGTTGAATGGATCATGACGACTTGTTGTATTGAATTATTGGTATCCTTTGGAGGTGGATGAGGGGACACAATCCCTCTTTTTCCTCATTCAAAGTTGGAGTAGGAACCCTCCTTGATTCAAAATTCTTGGAGCACATGTTAGTGCAGCTTTATACATCCACAAAATTATAAAAACAAGAGTTAAAATAATACACAACATACACTTCACCATTCAACACATTCCATTAATCAAATAAGTGTGCAAAACCCATATAATTATATTAATCATTTTCAAAGAGAGGTTTATGAGTTACAAGTATGGTCAAAATGTCTCAAAAGTGGGCTTCATGACAAAACAATGGAGACAATCATCACATTTCCTCCTCAATTTCCATATTAATGGTCATAGTAACCTCCTCAGTATCCACTTCAACCTTGATAGCATCCATCACCTCCTTTTCCTGGTTGACCTTGGTTTTGTTCTATTGATTGTGTATAATAAATCATTTGGTAATTAGGTTTATTTTGGTCATTGTGTTGGCATTAGGCTATGTTGGTTCTTCATAGATGGTGCACCATTTGGGTTTATCATTTTTAAGATTGTTTGCGCAGTCTTTTGGTTTGTGATTTGTGATTTTGTTTTTGTAAGTGAGTGTAAGTACTTGTATTACTAAGAAAAACTATGATACAAAAAGGGGGAATCCCTGATCTGCCAAAAAGGAAACCAAACCAGGGGTTCTGGATTTACGTTCTCTGAGATAACAGAGGGGTATGGTTGGACCGCCACCTTGGGAAATTGGCCCAGTCCCCCCATATCTAGTTCTTGACAAGCTAATCATAACATAAATGTAAAAAAAACACAACACAAAAAATGAGACTGACCCAACAACATGACTTGATCACTGACTAACCAGGTGCTAGTCTAGGATGATGAGATGCTTATTTCCTTCATCCACCCTGTCCTTGCTCTCCTCCTCTTGGACCACCGTGTGAGTCTTTCTGATATGGGCTGGTGCTCCACTCCCGTTAGTTGGTGCGATGTCCATATGATGAACGTAGTGCAAGTATAGGTGGAATTGGGATGACACTTGCTCCATATTCTCCTTCTGGTTCTTCTGGTCCTCAACAAGCCATTTTGTACTAGCTTCCAGGTTGCTGAGGAGACTCAGGATTTCTTTTAGAACTTTTTTTTGGTCCTTTCTATCCTTTAGGATGGCCTCTTTCCTTTCTGAGCTCACTTTTCCTATTAACATCTTTGTTTTCCACGTCATCTCCACCATATTGTGGTAGAGGGTTTTTCTGGGCTGTGTGGTCCCTGGGTCTATTATCCAGTCCGCTTCTTGAATCAGTTCCTCCCAAGCTTTGCCCTTCAGTTTGGCAATGATTTCCTTCTCCCATCGGATGATGGTCTCTTTTCCTTTCGGTTCGAACAATGTATGAAAGGTGCCCTTGGCGTCTCGGTCCGCTTGCTCCATCCTTGAAACCCTCCTAGGTCTTGTTGAAGGTTCTTTCCTCTGGGGGTTTCTTTTGCTTTGCGTTCTCTTCATACGCACCATATCGACTGGCTTGTAGCGGTTTTTTCCATGAATTTTCCTCTTGTTATTATCGACACAAGGGTTCCTTCTTTCCTAGCCCTTGTTTTTGTGGTAGCTACTGCAATTGCACTTTTCCTGTCTGCATCTATTCTTGGTGATTCTTCTCTTATGGGGTTTCCCCTGCTGCAGACTCATCCTATAAATCATAGTCTTCCCGTAGAGGTGGTCCTTCCTATCCTTGTTCCCTTTATTGGTATGTGTACTCATGATGACCCGACCGTTATCCCTGCTTCGACCCTTGCCCCTTATCATTGTGTAACCAACTGTGCTATTCCCCGTACCTGTTCTTGGGTGAGGTGTATCCATACTACTCCATGGTAACACCTTTTTTCCTACGTCACTCGCGGCTTGCTGAATCCCATCTATACTTCCCCCCACACTAACCCTGCACTTCTTCCTATTGACGTGACCTTGGTTCCATACCCTCGTCTATTGTGTGGTCTGAGTCTGCATTGTAACTTGTGGTCGAGTGTTGGGCAAGAAGAGTCTGCATGGATCCTTCGTGCCCGCCTATTGGCCTTGAGCCTCCCTCCTTGATGTGACCTTCCTTACTTAAGCTGTTGTCATGGTCTTTTGTCACTATTTGTATGCAGTCTATTCTAAAGTGACCATTTGGGATGTTTCTCCAATTAGTGTCTAGCTCTGATCCTTCCTTTCTAACCCCTTCATTGGTGATTTTGTCCGCCAGGCCATTTGCTGACCTACGTACCCAACATAACTCCAATGTGTTCATCATTTGCAAATTCTTCTGGATTTTTTGTAGGGAGTGTGCCAAACGCCAGTGCCTCTGAACTTTTCCCACTCTGGTGCCATTTTGGAGTCTCTTCACCATGTTGATTACCAGAGTGGATTCAAATTCCACGATAGTGTTTTTCATCCTTTCACGACTTAGAATCTCGAGGCTAATCTCCAGGGATCCAAATTCCACTGCATTGTTGGTTGACTTTCCCATACTCCCAGCGTACAGTCGGATTATGTTACTACCACTATCCCTAATTAACCCTCCCATTCATGTCATGCATGGGTTTCCTTTTGCTTCCTCGTTGAAATTCAACTTGAGGGATCCTTCTGGAGGGGGATTCCAGTTGCGCTCACGTAATTGGAGTTGCAGTGGTTGTCCTACTTGGGTGCGGTTGCACCTGTATTTTAGGTGAAAAGATTCTAGGAATTTAGAGTCCTAGCATGCGAGTTGCGCTTTCCTAGTATGGCAGTTGTGTCTCTGCACCGTTTCTCTTGTCATGGAGATTATTTTTTCCTTGAGTTTCCCTTCTAGAAGGATTTCATTCCTAAAGATGTGCCAATTCCTTTCTTTCCATATTGTCCATATGATCATCCCCGAAATGAGAATCCAACAAAGGTTCACCTTTTCATTTTCACTGTAACTCTCATTCCAGTTGTTGATGGTTGCACATATGTTACCTCGGGTCCTATTGGACTTTCGAAAGATACCTGCCACCCAGTCCCAAATCTCTGCTGTGTAGTTACATTCATCGAGGAGATGACTCGTTGTTTCTTCCTTATATTGACAGAGGTGGCATCGTGACGGGCCTATGAAGCCCCTTTTCCTTAGGTTTTTCCAGGTTAGAATTCAGTTGTGAAGTACTAACCATTTGAAATTTTTTTATTTTTGGCCACTGGGGGCTGTTCCAAAGCTTATCCCATTGTTGCGCTGAGTCTTCTTGGTCCTGGTCCACGATGTAATGTTGGGCTTCTTTCAAGTTGAATTCCCCTCCATTTTTCCAGGCCCATCTTAATTGGTCCTCTTCTTCTGAGACTGGAATTTTCCTTTTCCCCAGTTCCTCCTCCACCTCTTTCACAATTATTGTGGTCCGGTCTGTATTTTGTGAATCAAGATTGTCCCATATTCTACATCTATTGCAATCTATTTCTTTCTTCCAGTAATGGTGGACTTTGGTTTTTCCTTGCACGGTCATGTCCTGTTGGAGTTCCTCCTTGTCCGAATTTTCCATTATGGGTTCCTGTTGCCCGAAATTCTCTCAGAATCTGGTTATTTTACCATTCCTCACTTCCCAAAAGCTGTGTGTCTGTATCCAAGTTTTGTTGCGCCAATCTAGATTCTAGATGGCTGAACCCTCCTTGGTACCCATAAGATGAATTCGGTCCTGGTTGTTTATGTCTAGGGAATACTTGTCCTTCTAGAGGTTTTCCCACAGGGTAGAAGTTTCTTTAACCCATCGTCACTAGAATTTCTCTCTGTAGGCTTTGTTGGTTACTTGTAGGTCTTGTAGACCTAGTCCTCCTTTGCATTTTGGCTTGCAAACCTTCTCCCAGGCCACCATGGCCCATTTTTTCTTTGTTTCCGCTCCCCACTAAAGGAAGTCCCTTTGGATGGTCCTTATTTTTTGTAGTATTCCTTTGGGGGTGGGGAATATAGACATCATATAGGTTGGAATTGCTTGCAAAACCATCTTGGTCAATATAAGTCCCCTCGCAAGGTTGAGGGATCTATATGTCCAATTTTTCACCCTCTCTTGTAGATTGTGGAGCACTCCTTCCCATGTTGCCATTTTGTATGCTCTATCCATCACGGGGATGCCAAATTATTTGGTTGGGAGTGTTTTTCGCTCAAAACCCAAAATATTTTCCAGGTTTCTTTGGATTGCAGGGTTGGTGTTGAAAAAGTAGATCATAGATTTGGAATGATTGATCTCGGCTCCCGAGGCTTCCCCAAAATCTTCTAATATTCTTTTAAAGGATTTTGATTCCTTGACCATGGGTATGCCATGGAGTAAGGTGTCATCCAAAAACTGTTGGTGTGTGGAAGTAGGATAGTTTTGAAAGGTTTGAGGCCTGTTGTTTATCCTTCTTTTGTTGCACTTTTTATGCTTCGACTGAGACCTTCCATAATAAGGATGAACAGGAAGGGGGAACGCGGGTCTCCTTGTCTGATGCCCTAATATGCCAGAGGGGTTTGGATGGGGCTCCATTTATTAGGAGCGAGTAACTTGTCGTTGAGACTCGGTTGACAATCCAGCTGATCTAGTGTTGGGTGTGTTGACACTCGAAACTGAAATGGGTTGCAGCAAATCAATCCCAAGGCAACCTCGAACCACTTTGGATTGGAATACTTCCCTCCCCCAACCCGAGAGGGATATCTCGAAAAATGTCACAAAATGATCTTCAGTAAGCTGAAAAAGGTGGGAAGATTTATGGGTAAATGATGGTCTTGGATTTTTAGAGTTTGGGGGTTAAACTAGGGAAATGGTCTATTGGGCATGGAGTCAAATGAAAACCGAAGAAAGGAGATAATAGCAGTGATCAAATAACTTGCAGAAAGTGAGGCAAAGTAAGTCTATCCTTCAGCGTTTTGATTGTCATGATGCGGTAGCGGAAAGAAAAAGGAAAGGCCGATGTAACAAAGAATATATGCATAATTCTGAAAATGTAGATTGGTCTTACACCTGCTAATAACTGGTGTAGAGGAAAGACAATAAACAATTACAGAAAACCCAAATCCATTCGTTATAGTAGTGGTCGTACTAAAGTATAACGAAGCACATCAGTTAGAAGAAAATGAAATGAAACGCAGTTGCGACGAAATAAGGAAGAAATAACATTATGAAAATGATAACACATCAACTGTGAGTAAGGAGCATATCAAATGAATTCCAAACAGATTTAACACAGCTGAAGAAGAGGAAAACATGCTGAAGGAATCGACCATGATGAATCTCACAGTCTCAAGCAAAAAATCAGCTTTATTATTTCATTCTGGTTTACAAAATAACTCAACAATTACAATGAATCCCTCTTCGAAAGAGGTTTCCCGCTAGCGCTACACTCATGCGCCCCCTATCTCTCTTACATCTATCAGTCTTTTAAAAAGAAAAATAAAACTCTTTGTGTTCTCGGAATCTGAAGCGTTTCCTCTTCATGGAATCTGCGAATGCCAGGTGCGTCTGCCAGATGCTCTGCTGTTACCTGAATCGTCGCTAATCATTTGATAAGTGGGGTATTTACTTTTGTATTATCCATGCGTTACAGTCTGAATTCTCCTTAATGTCCATAATGAGTCTTCCCAGGTCACTATTCTGTACCGATCCCTCTACGTTTTTTCATACACAACCAACAATTGTGGTAGAAGTATTAGTTAACCTGCAAAGAAAGAAAAAGGGGTTTGGACTGTTATCATTATTTATTCATTCAAAGCTGGAGGAGCGACTGAACCTCCCACCCAGATAGGATTCCAATCATTTGTTGGAATTCAGAACATGCACGTTCTGATCAGCGTTGTCAAATGACTCCACATCGTCATCCACCCCAAGCATTGCAAGAGTTAAATGATTGCGGAGATCAGAAATCTCATAATTCCCCCCTCCATCTTCTTCATTGTTTATTGCATCCGTATGATCATTATCAGTGTCCGTGTGTTTGGGGATACTCTTATTCAATTGAGGCCATGTCCAGTGAGTTAGATCATCTCCCTCACCTCGCAACAATTTTAAAATCTGAGTCATCCGAGGCCGAAGCCGAGGTGCTTGCCTTAAAAAAAGGGCAGTAGCATGTATCATCCTCTGCATCTCACATTCATCATAGGCATCTTCCAGATTTGGATCGACTAGTTCCTTCATAGATCCATTCTCAAGTAATGGCCTTTCCCATGTCACCAGGCTCTCTTGGCAATTCAGAATTTTAGTATCAATTGGATTTTTTTTCAGTTATCAGCTCTAGAAGAACCACCCCAAATGAGAATACATCTACCTTCTCATTAACTTTGCCATACAAGAAATATTCTGGAGCCAACTACCCAAATGTTCCTACAACATCATTGCAGATGATGTGTGATGTAGTCGTTGAGGCCCATTTAGCTAGCCCAAAATCTGATAACTGAGGTTCAAAGTCATAGAAAAAAAAGAATATTGTAAGATTTCACATCCTTGTGAATGACAGGCCGATTACAACTATCATGCAAGTAATTTAATGCTTCAACAACTCCAACGACCACTTTCAATCTTTCACCAGTTTATCCTTTTCCACATGAAGGTTCTCCTCAAGTTTCCCTCTTGACACAAAGTTATAGACAAGAAGGAGTTCCTCGCCATATATACAGTAACCAATTAGGACAATAATATTCTTGTGCTGCAAGGAAGTAATAATCTCAACTTCTGAGAGTAGCTCGTCTTCTGCTTCCAGAGAAAAATTCAACAGTTTTACTGCCACTGATTGTCGATCAGGAAGAACACCTCGGTAAACTCTGCTACAACCTCCTAATTTGTATGCCTGGTCTTCTTCCATATGTTCAATCACCTCTGTGCATGTTGCAACATCAACACCATGAACCCGCCAATCAAATTCAGTGATGGAACTTTCATATATAAAGGCGTTTTGGAAGTTGGCCGTTGCTAGTCGAGACTTATGATCTACCTCAAACTTTGAATGAAAGACCTTGGCATCACGAATAAAAATTCTCTGTGCAATGTCGACACCAACAATATATACCAAGTCAGTTTTCTTTTCTAGCAAAGTGTCAAATAAACTGCCAGATCCACAACCTAGATCAACCAAGGGCTTTGCATGAGACTCCACAAGAAGACGCAAATGCATATTCTATTCTTTGTTTTGATAAAGGTGGACTGAAAAGAGCCTGCTCCGTCCTCTCCTCTGGGAACCAACGATAGAGGAAGTGTTTATCGATGCATATCTATGCTCAAAGGCCATGCTGGGTGCGTATGTTCTCTAACAATGGCAGACAATTTCTTGTACAGCGGGTCCTCCGGCAATGACATTCGAGTATGAAGAAATCCCGATCTCAGTGAGCATTGCAAGTTTGGCCATGGGAATGGAGTTGTCAAGTGTATACAACGTTCATCAAGATCACAGATTTAGAGTTTGGAAACGCGATGAGAATAAGCGGTCTTCAGGCCATACCCTCGTGGCTACCATGCCGACCCTCAAAAATTATGTGTTGAACTCCATACAGTCTAAGAAGTATCTTCAAGTGCGTAGGCACAAGAAGGTCCTCTGGATCGAACATGTGGATACTGTTGTCTGCGTATGAAGTAATTTGATCCAGGGGTACATTGCCACCTTCACTGTGTAGCCAGAGGCAATAAATTATCGAGAGTAACGTATTCGTCGAGCATGGTTCCTCTGCATTGTAGCCCCACAGCTAAAAAAAAAATGCTTCTTTCCGGCATTGTCAGTCCTGCCAGGGGAATCTCTCTAACTTATCTGCAAGAGCCATAATCGGTATTCCACGCGTGGCCAATGGAAATGCAACATGTCCATAATGCCCACCTGAGCTAGTGTGCAACCAAATAGGTGAGGTCTCTGATTTGTACCAGTCACCATTGCCGTCGGGAACAAATTTAGGTAGCCATTTTTCTATGTCTTCATTAAATTATTGTGCAGTGATTGATCGTTATCGTCCTCAGCGTATACGAAGGAGCGGAGGTATTTGTTCTGTCGAAGTATGCCGATCATTCTCATATCTCTGGTGCATACTGCCGAGTCCAAGATAACTGATGGATTGTCACGGGGGTCATCCGTTTTGAGATATAGCTATCCACTGGATAGAGGAGTTGCCACTTTCTCTGCGATCAATCCCATGTAGACCTTGACCATACCATGGTTGAAATTAGAATATTTCTTCGTTACCTTGTTGTAATTTAGCCGTTCGTTCGCTAATTGTGGTATATAATGCCCTGCATAGCTTTCGCCAGTTAAGAATAAATCTCTGGATGCATATTCAGGAAACCTTTTAAACCACCTAGAAAGAAACACAAGCATATTCCTCGCTATAGGTTCATCACCGCATGTGTAGTCTGAAGTGGTATTAGAATATGACCAACCAACTCTAGCAGGTGATTTTACGAAAAGGAGGTTTGATACTTTGTTCCAGGATTGCACATTTTCTCTAAATCCGTGGTCATCATCTTGTGGATAAAATGGGCCTAGCTCTGTAAATGCACTGCCTCTGCCCCTGACATGATTAAAGGAAATAATCCAGCCATGATCAAGCAAACTCTTAAGATCACTACGCCATCGTTTGTCTAAGACCTCACCATATGCACCATGCCCATGCAATATGCCAGGGTTTTGCCCGTCCTTTTTTATTTTATGTGAATAAACAACTGCTAGAGGAACATAAGTATGATCCATGGAAATTACATCTCGCTGTTCGCATGCATAAAATTCAGACAGGTCATTCCAGCTCCCACGGGCATCTTCTACTCTAGTTACAAATTTATTAACTACTTTTGGCGAATCTAAACCTTTCATAATCTTGTTTCCAGATGAAGTGCTACCATATAAGACTTGAGTTCTTTCCCCCAACACCTCTTCTTGCTCAACAATAACCCACTCTCTGCTTGATAAATTGTAGTTGACCACAACATCAGGCATCACAGGCGATGATATAACAAGCCGTACAACATTCCGAAGAATGAGTACCATATGCTTATCCAAAAACACAACATCCTCAATCCTCGTATCTGTGTCATCAATAAAGACATTCTCTGATCAGTGCATAACCAACCCTTCACATCGTTGTTCAGTTTATTGACATCTATGCAGATCGGCATGGTGCAGGCATGGACAAGTTGTGTGAAAAGAGAATTCACAGCAGTCGAAGGCTTCAGGCTTTCAATCTTCTTGAATATTGTCTCCATAACCCGAGGAATAATTCCTATTTCACCACCATCACCATAACCAGTGCCCATGGTATATGTCTTACTAGAACAGTTTGTCTATATGCAAGAACCATAGCATTGTAGCCATGGAACAAACCATCAACAAGTGTAGCAACACATTCTTCAAAAATGGCTGATGAAGGAGACCCAATGCTACCATATACATGATCAAATGTAAATGAATGAGAACCAATTTGTACCTTGGGAAGCACAGTCAATTTTGATATCTGTTACAACAGGGTGAAACCAAAGGCTTCTAGAGTCTTGACCATGTAGTGCCAACTAATTTTGTCATAGGCTTTTCCTAGGTCAAGTTGTATTATCATCCCCCCTCTTCTCTGTATTTTCAGGGTGTGGATTAGCTCATGGGCATGGATAATGTTGTCCATGATTTTTCGTCCTTCCACAAAGCCCGTCTATTCTTGTGAAATTAATGTGGGTAGGAGGGGTTTCAATCTATTGGCTATGACTTTGGAAATTATCTTGTAAACCAAATTCCATAAAGCTATGGGTCTGTATCGGTCGGGGGTCCTAGCTTCATTTTCTTTGGGGATTAAAGTAATCATTGTGGCATTTAATGCTTTTAGGATGGAGGCCTACCATCTAGAGTCCTCCACCATCCTATGAACATCATGTTTGACCACTTCCCAACAAGCTTTGAATAATTTCACTGTGAAACCATCTGGACTTGGGGCTTTCCCGTTAGGCATCTCCTGGATCACTTGGTCAATTTCCTCCTTAGCAATGGGTTTGTTTAGGTTGTTATTTTGTTCCTTGGTGAACAAACAGGGGATGTGTTGAGTTATCCTTTGGATGGCCTTCGTTCGGTCTTTGTTGGGTTCCTGGGCTATCCCATGGAAGTGACTTACCAGAGTATTTTCAATCTCCTTGTAGGATTCTCTCTCGATCCCATCCTAGTCCTTAATTTTCAGGATTTTGTTGTGGGCTCTTCTGGCAATGGTTGTTCTATGAAAAAACTTGGTGTTCCTCTTTCCTTCCTTTAGCCATCTGATTCAATACTTTTGGCACCATATAATTTCTTCCTGTTGGAATCTTTCTCCACGTTCCTGGGTCATTTTGATCTCTTCCTTTCTTTGGTCCTCTATATAGCCCTATGTTATGCATACTTCTTGGATTTTTCTCATTCTGTCTTCAATATTTTTCTTTTGTTGGTTTATGTTGCTAAAGATTTCATTGTTCCACTCCTTGAGATTATATTTGATGTACTTTAGTTTCTTATAGATTTGGAACATCCTTGTCCCTTGCTCCGGTTGTTCCTCCCACCACCACTAGTTGATGTTCTCCTTGAAGGTGGCGTGTTCTATCCAAAATTTCTCAAATCTGAAGGATCTATTCTTCAGGGTGGTTGGGAAGTATGCTTCCAGTTGGACTAACTAGTGATGAGAACCCCCCCAAGGAGGGATGCTGCAGTCTAAGGTTAACCCATACATAATGGTGGACTCCGACACCAAGAATCTATCTAGTCTTGTCACTACCAGGTATTGATTTGTCCATTTATTGTTCTAAGTGAACTATCCATTATTGGTTCTGATGTCCACCATATCCATTATGTCTATGAACGTTGAGAATTCTTCCGCATCTCTATCTAATCTCTTGGTGCCTCCTTTTTCCTCCGCAAGTGACGTGATGATGTTGAATTCCCCTACCAGGATCCAGTGGAGGTTGCTGGTGTGGGATTTAAGGTCTTCTAGGTTTAGAAGCATTCTTCTCTTTTCCTCTAACATATCGGGTCCATACACATTAGTGCACAGAATCATCTCTGTATTACCAATGATTTGCATGTTAACCGAAAGTGTGTGCCTGGTAGACTTGGCTATTATTAGGTTCATCACTTGTGAGTTCCACAAGGTGAGGATACCTCCTGCCATCTGCTCTCCTTCGATAGCCAACATCTTGTACTTCCTCCATTGTTTTTTACTGATTGTTTCCATTCTGTCTACAGTGCATTTTGTCTCTTGGATGAAACAGAGGTCCGGTTGTTCCTTCCTAAGTCTATTTTTAAGGATTCTCTGCTTTCGTGGGATGTTTAGGCCTCTTATATTCCATGTTATAATATTCATTTAAACATGTGCGTGGGAGTTGGGAAAGATATTTTTGATCTTACCTGAGTTTATCAACAAAGCTCCTAGCTCCTGTAGGGCTACACTATTTGATTTCCTACTTTTTTTCCTTCTCGTCTGCTTGGGTGAGAGTTGCGGTTGTCCCTCGCCTTCTTTGATTCCTAGGTGTCCTATATCCCCATGTGTGCACTTGATACCTATGGATTTGGCTTCCTCACTTAGGAGGAACATGTATTGGATGTAGTCTAGTTGCTCCGTTGGTACATTGTATACACCTTGCCTTTTCCATTGCTCCAGTATGTTCGGGATATCTATCCCTTCCCTTTCCACAATGTCTTTGAGATCAAGATATTTTGTTCCTACCTCGATTGGATTCATTTCCACGTCTCTGTCTACCTCCTGTATGTGGGTGTTGTCATCTCTAGTTTCTTCGTCCATAGGAGTTGCGTTACCCCCCTGTCCCATCTTCTTTCTTGGGCTATCTGTGTACTCATTTGTTTCTTATTCCCTGGCTTCTTTATCTTTTTCCTTTTCCTTTCCTCCTTTTTACCCTTTTTTGGTATTGTCCCATCCTTGTACTTTATTCCTGTCCTCCGGATTTCTCCCTGTTGGGGTTTTACTTTGTTTCTTGTTAGCTCTATTTCTATGGTTCGGCTTTATAAACCCATCCTCATCCTGCTATAGTTTGGTGTTTTCCGCTTCTTTTTTTTTAATGAGAGGAAATTCTCTGATTAGGTGTCCATGTTCATGACATCCTATGCATATGAAGGGGATATTATCATAGTCAATGTTTTGTATCCATTCCTCATCCCTGAATTCGAGGCTAATGGCTTCTGGGTGTGCCCCCGACACATCCATATCTATGCAGATTCTTGCATATGATGTATATCTCCATTTTGGGGTTGCTTCTGATGTCTTCAAATATTTTCCTAGTTTGTTTCCTATTGCTTCAAAGGTGGAAGGTATCCAGTAACCTAATGACAAGGATTAAAGTCTCATCCAAACATGTACATTTTTGAAGGTTTCTTTCTGTGGGGAGAAGTTTTCCTTCCATGGTCGCATGTATGGTCCTGCTGAGGCGTGGACGTATGCCCCCCCCTCAAAGAACTTATCCCTATCTTCTAGGTTCATGAATACTACTGTGAAGAAGCCTTTCGAGCCCAGGTGGAGTTCCACTTCTCCGCTTGGATTCCATTGATATTTAATCCAGTTGCGCATCATTCTTTTTGTGGGTTACAAACCCACAAAATCTCAGATTAGTGCATGCATTTTCATCTGGTCCCTGTAGAGTTGCGTTTGCGTATATTCCAATATTACCTTGGGTGTCATTGCTATTTTTTGTTTACATGGGTTGCACCCTTATGCCCCATTAGGGATCGTCGTTTCTTGCGCAACTTTCTGTGTTTCTTTGGCTTCTTCCTCCATGCCATTGCTTTTTTCCTGGTTGCTTTCCTGACTCTTTTCCGGTTCTGATCCCGAGGTGCTTGTCATTGGTGCCTTAAAAAATATGCCTTGTGGGCCTTTCCCTCTATCTACCACTACCTACTTGTATGAGGGGGTTCCATTACCGCCCCCTTGGTACTCATGCTATCCTTTGTTGTGGCCGTGACTGCCAAACCCTAGCTTGCAGTTTCTCTAGACCCTAGCTTCTTGACGTTTGGGGATTTTTGGTTCGTGATTTGTGATAGTATAACATATAATGTAGTAATATTCAATTTGGACTATGTTGTTGTAGACAACAACCCTCCCAAATTTGCAATTATTTTCAATAGGAAATTTTATTTTCAATGAGAAATTTGGGGCCCTTTATTTTTGAAAGTTCTTTTCAATTTGATTTTAGTTATTTGTTTTAATTTTGTAAATATTTTTAAGTTTATAATTTTATACGGGCATGAATGTGTTTGATATATCTAGAAATGAGGGTATTTTCATATTTTGAACCCTAGTTATATTGATTTTTCGTATTGCCTTTTTGAATTTCATGACTTTAAACATGAAATTCAAAAAGTTTCATTTTTTGAAATCTTCCATATGTTGTATCATTTTATGACAATTTCTTTGCTTTAAACATGATTTTGATTGCAGATTTCACATGTTACATGTTATTTATTGTGGTGTCATAGATCATGTTATTCAAATACTTGTTCATAATAAGGTTTTTTTTTTTGAGATACCAAATTGGATGTTCATGAATAAGCTATGAAATGATTTTCTTTTGTCCAAAGTTTTATTAAATTTGCTATACTTTATGAATTTTGGACAAAAGATAAATCGTTTTAATCTCTTGTAAAACAATCTCTAATTATGACCTTATGAACTTTACCTAAGGGATCATTTTTATTCCCTTGTAACATTCATCGTTTAAATTACAAAAAAACCTTTATGAACAATATGTGTTATTCCTTGATTATGATTGATGTACTCGACGTAATTATTGATCTGATAGATAAATTATTTCAAGTTATGTGAATGCCATATGGCATTTTATGATGCTCTTGTTTATTCCACATAGTAATAAATAATGTCCTTTTTGTCTCATCACAAAACAACGAAATCATTCATATGTTATGGATGGGACAGGGTCCAGATTACAACACAATGGTATGATTTGGGTTTTAAGTTTTTAGGTTTTCATATGCTGGTAAACAGAGGATTGATTATTCATCTCTGTATTCACCCCTTTACCTTTGTTTATGCTTGATAACCTTACTGATTCGTATCCATATCGTTTCCATGGGTTTAGTATCTAGAGTTGAACCTCCTGGTCCAGAAATGGTATAGGACAACGAGGATTGTATGCCAATGGTTCAAAAGGTTGGATGGATGAAATTTTTATTGTCCTTCCATGGTCGTAATTTGAAAATAGCCAGGGATTTCACCCAAAATTTTAATGGACAGGTCACGAATATTGGAGACATATAATTGCAGGTCAGTGAAGCCATGATTGCAGAGGCTACAAATCTGCCATTAAAGGGAGAGTTGTGGTTGAAAAAAAAGAAAGTAAAAGACATTCCCTGGTCTGAGTTTTTAGTGTCTTCCAAAATAGCGTACGACCAAAAAGGTTTGTCCATCTCCCAAGTCAAAAATAAATGACATCCTCTGTTATTGATCATCAAATCTTATATTAACTGTGAAGGGCATTATAGGTTGTTTTTCTACTTTTAATTTAGACTGTTAATGGTATTCCTAGGGTATCAAATCAATCTTCCTTATTAATTGTTGAAAATCGTATCAAAGATGTTGAATTTTTACTAGCGCGACCGTATTAATTCTGAAAGGAGTCTTTTCCACCACAATTTTATTAGAATTCTGGTTGAGTCTCATTTGAGTCAAATAGGTGAATCCTGGGAGAATTTCATCCAGAGAAATAAATTCTTAGATACCCAAGACTCGGTCATCCACTCTCAGGATTTCAATTCAGTGTTTGACTCCACTAGTTTGATTGGGGTTAATTATACCATCCTCCCTCTTTTTCCAGTTCCTCAAGAGACCCTGCCATGAATTACAAGAAGCATGAGTATGAAATTTGGAATACATCCTAAACCTGAAATGACAATGAAAAATAGTAAAATATCTGTTGAATTCCCTGGTCACGATGATATTACTCAACCGAATTAACAAGATCATGAAGCAATGAATTTTGTTTTTCATGGCTCATTGGATAATTCATTGATAGCGAATAATTTTAAGAATAATCGTCAAGGGAGGAAAGTTTTGAGGATAATTAGAAATAAGAATAAGAAGGTATCTAATGCTTCTACCCCTTTTTCTATCTCTGATGATGAGCCTAAATAAATATAGAAAATTTCTACTCTTAGAAGTGAATCTGTGCCTACTGTTGAAATAAACAAGGAAAACAAGACAAATAATGATTTAAATCTTGAGGCTTCATTATGGAAATACAAGTATTTCAGAACTATGCCTATTCTGCAAGTAAATATAATGGAGATCAAATTGGAAAATCAACAACTCAAGGCAAGCAACAAAAACTTGATTGTAGAATATGAGAAGCAAATTGTTGATTTCAAACAAAAATCTATCAAAGTTGAAGACTCAATGACAATTAATTCCTCAGGGGTCAACATTTTTGTTACCTCAAAATACATAATCTTTCTCGTTGATGCTCAATTACTTAATTTAGAATTTTGTTAAAGCATGTATGAATTAGTTGTATTTTAATTTATTATTATTTCATTTTCAAAGAGCAACTACAAAATTAAAATTCTGTAGCTGCTCTATTTTTTATATAATTTATTATTAATTAATTTTCGTTCAGATTTATAGGTTTGAAATGGTTGATTTTGGATCGAGAAGATTGCATAAAAAATATTTATGAGTCCAGGGAGCAAGCACATGTTGACATTCAATTTATCATTTGTTAAAGCTTGTAGATGTTTCTAGAAATATTTTTTGTAAATTTTGTTACAATTAGACTATGTTTGGGGATGAATAATAATTTGACATTATATTCTTCCTATTTTTGAGGAAGTGATTGTTAATGGTTTAAAGATAATAGCTTGAACTATTTTCTTATAAAGAGCAAGTTCAGTTTGTGTAAGTCATTCATAATTTTAATGAAGGAGGAAACTTTGACACTACTGTTTAAAAGTTTTTCTTTAATATAAAGACTAGATCAAATTCAGATTTTGATCTGCATTTCAAGTATTGATGCTTGGTACTATTATTGGTATAGTTTTTCTTTAATATAAAGACTAGATCAAATTCAGATTTTGATCTGCATTTCAAGTATTGATGCTTGGTACTATTATTGGTATCTCTATACTTTATCTTTTATTGAAATCTTGTTATTCAATCTTATCTTGCAGTATTATGATTTTCACAATTGCTTACTATTAATCAATTGTGTTGATTCTTTCTATTGTTTCATACGATAATCAACCAATTGAATTTGTATATGAATGCTGTTGTTTTACAAGGTCTATCTAACTGCTTAGACATACTTTTATCTTATTCACGGTTGCAATATTGAAAAAAAATGCTTAATGTTCTATATCTTTTGGGCATTGTTTTTCTGGATTAATTCATATGCAAAAAGAAATATTGTACCTGGGTGATATTTAGATTAGTATTTAGAATATTAATTACTGCGTGTGATTCTAAGATAAGAATTATTTATTTAAAACAATTTATACAAATATTGTTTTATATTTCTTTTAGTAAGTATTATTGAAAAAGGAAAATCTCCTTTCGTAGGAGTGAAATTCCATCTGTGTTTTGAGTGAGTTTTAGTTTAAGTTTATTTTATTTTATTCTTGAATAGTTCTATTCTTTTGCTGATTATCTCAACTTATAAATATTACATATCAACAAACACACATTTTTATCCCTAAATGAATATCGAGTGTTAATTTAGGTTTAGATTAGTTTGGTTTGTTTTAATTTTACTTTATATTAATCAAGGGTAACTAGATCCAGAACTAGTCAAAATCACCATTTCAATGGATAAGGATATAATTGGAATCCTAACTGGGTGATTTTCCCAAATGTTGAATATGGTCAATTTTGGCCATCAACAGACTAGTCTGACATCTAGATCTCTATTTTTTTGTTGCAGTTCTTGCAATAATATTTAGGGTGGTTTTCATTCATGCAAAAGATGCACCACATATCACTTCTCCTTAAGGAGAGGTCTCACAATGAGTTTTGAATCATCTCCAGTTTATCTTCAAATTTCTTTTCCAAATATGGTGCAGTCCAATCATCATTATATTCAATATGTTTTGATTTATTAAAGGCATATTCACATGACTATATTTAATGCATTCTTAGTGGTGCCTTAATTCTTTGAAGTAATCCCAAAACATTTGTCACGGGGTATGAGATCCGGGTTAGCAAATCCTTAAAAAATTTGTCATATTACCATAATGATTCACCTAGAATATGTTATATTTCTATTGTTTTTTTAGCTTCCAAGTGCTTGATGTCTTGCATTTTGAAAAATGATAGAAAATTAATTTGAATTTAATCTTTCAATCTAGTTTGATTATTGGAGAAATTCATAAACCAAGTTAGGGATATTTTTATTAGAGACCCAACAAATTGTGACATTTGTTTTTTCTCATTAGTGACATGTGATGTACCCATCACCAACAAACCAAAAATGATTTTCTCTGAAATGGATCTGTAATGCACCCATTGACCCAGGTACCTCTAAATTCATCTTCTTTGGAAAATTACGAATTGTGATACCAATTATTAGAAACAAGAATCATGATAACAACATGACGCCCACCTGCCCTCGACGGCACGGTCACTCCACCATGACCTTCTCTTTACACTGGGCCAAAGAGTCCAAGCTCTTCCAACTCCCTCGGGAGTTCTTTACCCACAGTCTCCTCGACAATCTCCCCTTCGCGTATCGGGAGATCGGGTCTCGCGATATCGCGAGGTTCGTGACCCTTCTCTCAGTCTCTCAACCGCCGAACCCTGAATGCCGACGGTCAACGGTCAAATCTCGGGGTATCGCCACTCTCGACGTCGAGCTCTTATGTTCTGAAACCCCGAGTACCGAGGTGCCGATCCCCGATATGGGCCCACCTGTCCTCCACTTACTCCCTGGGGTCCCACACTGCCACGTAAATCTCGGGACTTCGCGGATCGCGGATCCACGATACCAAGTTT
>SNQJ01S0023869.1:18770-29506 GCA_010110895.2 Picea sitchensis | reverse complement strand
TCTAATCTAGCCTTAATTAGTTATCTACTTACATTAAATCTAAATAAATGCCTCAGCTACCTAAGGACGAGAGCTTACCCGCCCAAGGTCCGTTACATATACAAAGTGCGCTTCATCACATCAACGCATTAATGTTTGGCGCAGCCATATTACAATGTTCCCAAAATTTTGAATGCTGGCGCTCTCCAGCTGTCTCTTTTCCTCCTCGCGCTGGCTCGCTTGATTGAGTGAGCGATGCTCCTGCATCACAACACATGAAATAATCAAGAATCATGTTAAACTATAAAATAAAAGCATATCATTGCATGCACAACATTATCAACAAAAATGCACATTATAAACACATATCAGAGATAAATAATACACAACGGAGTGTAAATTACACAAAAAATACAGAGCACTTATATTTTCAAATAAACATTCACCAACTTCCTTTATACATTGGACATTACCGATAATGAAATATCAATGCTGAAAACTCCAAAGATTCTCAATTGTGGACAATTATTTCACAACTACCATCAATCTCATGCACCTAGACATTCATTCCTTTATGGAATAATCAATATTTGCTTACATCTAAGAACCAATGGTTCTTCTCTTCCCATAATTTATTTTCCATGCCTAGACCAAGATCAACAATGAATGATGAACCAAAATAAATGAGTGATTAACCATGAACGAGGAACCCCCAAACAACCCAAAAATGAGGTTTATATAATTGCATGCAATAAAGAACCACATGGATTTCCCCAAGAAGCTCATGTAACCACTTTTCCCAACTAAATTCAATATGGGGAAATAAAATAATAAAAAGGATTAGCCCCTTTAGCCCACTCTCATATGAAATCATAACTCTCTATCTCTTCCTTGTGCGTATTTCAACTAGCGATGTATTTTATTATTAATATTCAAAGCATTAAATTTCTAGGCACCCTAACCTTTTAAAATTTTTAGGCACTCTGGCCTTTCGTGAATAAAAAAAATACATTATTAATCCGGGGACTCAAAACCAGGGTGTTACATCCCCCCCCTTATTTTCGACACTGTCCTTAGTGCATGTACAAAACATAAATACAAATTTCAAAAGTATACAAAATTTGTGGGTACTCTTCCCACATGGCATATTCATGCTCCCAAGTATTATCTTCAGGACTGTAGAAATTCCACTGTGTTGGTTGTGGATCCTGATTATCTTCCTGATTCAGAGGTTTTGTTTCAACCATGTTTGGATCCCATTTCTTGATGGGGGGGTGTGTGAGGGGATTCTCCCCCACACCTATTTCCAGAGGGTCTAGGGGGGGTGAAGACACCTTATTGAGCCCTCCTAGCAAGGGTTCGGGGGCAACACCCCCCAAGATAATTTTTTGGGAAAATTGCCTTGTAAAATATTGTAATTTTGTAGTCAATATGAACCGTTCATCATTAGGTTGAAAATATGATGGTAGAAGTTATGTTAGGGTGGTTTTACCTAGAAGGAAACCCTATTTTATGTATGAGGGATTTGTATTACGATTGGGTAGTTTTGAAATTGTATTGTATTCTAAGAGAGGAGGCTGTGAGAAAAGAAGAGGAAGTTACAACGAGTGTGTTGTAGGTTGTATCCCTTCATTTGTTGGATAATAATAAAGGAAGGATTGGAAATTTCTCTGGTGAACGTAGCCCGTATTGGGTGAACCATGTATACATGTGTCTCTATTGTATTGTGTATCTTCTGTGTTTTATTTCTGCATATGTTTTATATTATTTCTTTGTGAACCTCTTTTTTGTGTTGATTGGTATCAGAGAGAAAAATAACTCAGAAGAAAAGAGGGTTCTTGGTTCAAGTGGGAGCAATGGAGAAGGATGAAAACTTTAGGGTAGAGAAATTTAATGGCAAAAACTACCAGTTATGGAATATGTAAATGAAATACTATCTATATCAGAAGGATATTTTCCTACCGTTTGGTGGAAAAGCAAAGAAGCCGACAAGTATGAAGGATGAAAAATGGGATGTTCTTGAGAGAAAGACACTAGGAACAATACAATTGTTCCTAGAAGCGTAAGTGGCTTTCAACATTTCAAAAGAAAAGACAATGGAGGATCTACTGAAGGCATTGACTAAACTATATGAAAAACCCTCATCCTCCAACAAGGTATTTCTAATGAAGCGATTATTTAATATGAATATGTCAGAAAGAGGAAAGAGCCTATGGAACCATGGGAAGTCTAGGAAGGGAAGATCCAAATCTAGGCTCGAAAAGATAGAGTGATGGAACTGTGGGAAGAACGGACATTTGAAGAAAGACTGCAGATCTCCAAATAAATAAGGAGATGGACGATAGGAGAAAAATTAGGAAGAAAATGTAGCAGGTGATGTGTTACAAGATGCTTTGATACTTTATTTAGATAATATTACTGATTCTTGGGTATTAGATTCAGGGGCTTCATTTCATGCGACACCCCATAGGAATTATTTTCAAGATTATCTTCAAGGTGATTTTGGACAACTTTATCTGGGTGATGATGAACCATGTAAAATTTTTGGAATGGTTAAGATACAAATAAATTTAAATAATGGAAACCAATGGTTGCTGAAAGAGGTGAGACATGTTCCATATTTGAGAAGAAATACAATTTCAACAGGGTAGTTGGGAAGTGAAGGCTATATATCTACATTTATAGAAAATATGCGGAAGGTCACTAAAGGATCAATGGTAATATCAAAAGGAGTGAAGGTAGGTACATTGTATTTATGTATTGGTAATGCTGACTCTTCTATCCGTTTAGCTTCTACATGAGTGGATACACCACTATGGAATCATATGCTTAGACAAATGAGTGAGAAGTGGATGCAAATAATCCACAAAAGGAATTTGTTTCCATATTTTAAACAAGTTGATCTGGATTTAAGTGAGCATTGTGTTTATGGAAACAAAAGAGAGTTAGATTTCTCAGAGTTGGAATGGAAAAAAAGAGTGAAAATTTAGAGTTTGTGCATACATATGTATGGGGAATATCTCAGGTATCATATCTTGGTGGATCTCATCATTATGTTACTTTTATTGATGATGCATGTAATACCCCTAGGACTAACCCAATTGTAAATGTAAATACAAATGTATGTAAGCTGGTGAGCTGTTGACATCATTTTTGTATGCACATTCCATGGTACATCGCACGCATGTACTGTGCATTAAAATGATGAAGTGTGCACATTCCAGAATACTAGGCACAGTAACTTAAGTGCGCGCGATTTTGAGGCCAGGGAGCCTTTGTGTATATGTTGCGTTTTATAGCCTGGTGAGCCAGTTTGTGATGATTAGGTTGAAGATCCTAGATGTTAAAGGCCAGTGGGCCTAATTTTTTATATGTATCATCATTAATATAAAATACATCGTTGTGTGCAGGCTGAAAACAATAAAAGAGTATGGAGGACTAAACCCCACTAGTTAGGGAAACGAGGGGCTAAAAGTTAAGGAAAAGGGGCTAATATAGGGAGCTTAAGCCAAAAAGAAATATTATATTAATATTTATTAAGTATAAAGTATGGATAATTATTTTATCCTAAGATCTAAGGTTGAGGAAAAGTGGGCCAAAGTAGCTCCCAAAATGACAAGTGTCAAGTTGAGAACATGCATACATATTGTTTGGACTTAGTTCATTCCTTCCACCATTCAACCATTCCATGATCTTTCACTCACTCAGTCAGTTTTTTTTCATACCCTCATGTCACTGTAACTGAACTTGTATCCATAACCATACCTATTTTGTGTACCTGGTTAGCTTGGGAGCTAGACTGAAGAAGCGGGTTGTCAGGCCCATGGGATATTGAAGAGGCGGGTTGTCAGGCCTATGAGAAATCTCTCTAGGTGAGAGAATTGCTAGGAATTGATTTCCGAAGGTGATAAACTGCAGCTACAGGGCTCTGAGACTTCCTATCCAGCCTGTTGTTGAAGCCCAGAAAGGAAGTGGGGTAGCTAAATGACTGTTGAGTAGAGAAGGGGCACACTTCCTGGGGTGGGACATGCATGTGGGGAATGAGGGTCTATAGGTTGTTAGTTTGAGTTAGCACATGTGACATAGTCTTTCATGTTGTCTATGATCCATTAGCTTGGTTAGGAATCCCTTTACCTGGGTGGAGTTTAGTCCCAACTCGGGGGTGACCCACTGCTGAGAGTGATGAGAAGTGTGGTCTAAGGATAAGAGGTTCGTGGAAGGTTTGCACATAGTTGGTGATATTATTACCAAGATATGTGTCAATTGTGTGATAAATTTACATGCTGCATTATTATTTACGTGTTTATTTTTATGGGTTTATCCTATGTGTGGTTATAAATGTATTTATATTTATGGGTATTACCTGTATATGATGCATGTATATGTTTACTTTTATTTTAGTATGAATCCGTGCATTTACAAAATGTATTTGTCTTGTTACATTTTATATATATAGTTCTGCAAGATTTATGTGTGGATATGTTTTAATTGCATGCAGTTTGAAAAAAATGTATGTGGCATAACTCAGTTGGATGCTAGGTATGTTACAGTATGTTGAGCAGAGAATAAAAGCGTTTTATGGAGTAGCATGGCCCGACATGGGTGGCCGGGGATGTTACAATATGGTATCAAAGCTTCACTTTTCAACACTAGGCCTAGATGGGCCGAGAAAGTTGAGTTGAAGTGAAATTTTATAGAGGATTTATTTCGAAGTGGCCAAATTTCGAGTTGCAGAGAGTCCAGGGTAAAAGGTAACAATAATTGCACGAAATTAGGAAAAAGCCCCAATTTTTGTTGTTAAATTCATGGGAAAATTGAGAAACTTCGGCCAAGTGGTGAGATATTAATGATTTAATATCTGTTCTATAAAATTCAGACCTGGAATTGGTCGAATTTGAAGTTACAGTGAAGCCATGACAGATGGAGCGAGATTCGTAATTAAAATTCTCAATTTGTGACTTGAGTTTGGGAAAAATTCGTTACAGAAATGTCAAATCACAATGTTTTTTTGTTACAGAGGTTGAATTGGTGTTATTGGGGTGAAATTGAACAAATTTCATAGTTGCAGAATGTCTATGGTGAAAATGGGAAAATATTTAGGAAAAAACTCCAATTTCTGCAGTGGAATTCACGAGGAATTGATGCGCATAAAAATGAATGTGCATAGGTGGGCACACTAAAAATGCATGTTACGTAGTAAAAAGTTTGTGATATGTAAAAATTGGGCACTACGCGGAAAAATATTGGTGTACAGGCATGCATGCAAAAATTTGGTGTCGTGCGGAAAAATGTTGGTGTGCAGGTGTGCGCCCTAAATTGTAGCATCGTGCGCAAAAATATTTTTTTTTGTGCGGGTGCACGCGGTAAATTTTGGTGCCGTGCAAAAACATATTGGCGTGCGGGTGCACACGCTAAATTTTGGCGCCGCACGGAAAAATGTTGGTGTGGGGGTACGTGCACTAAATTTATCATTGCATGGTGTTCATACACATAATAAGGTGCGCACGGTGTGCACACACATAATAATGGCGTGCATGGTGTGTGCAATATTGGTAGAGCGCAGAGGAGTTTGGTTGGTGCACGTGCAATGTGGGTATATGTTGTCGCACGACAGTTTATTTAATGATGCACGGTGGGGGTGTACTAAACTTTGGCATGGTGCAACGTGTAGAGTGAAATGCACGTGGAATTTCAGCACAAGATACAAAAAATTGCGCTCAACACGTATTAGTGCAAGAACCAAAACTGTGCGCAGTGGATATTAGCGCGTGACATAAAAATAGTGCACACCAGTTATTGTCGTGAAAGAGAAGTGATGCACGATAGTTATAGATGTGTGGAGCATGAATTAACTTATGGTGTTATTGCGCAGGCTAAATATGGGTGTACACGTTGAAATTTGTGCATGCGAAGTCGTTTGGATGGTGAACAACAACAAAAAAACAATGATTTTCTGTGACATTTTATATAATTTGAACGTCATCTTTTTGCAACGCTTTTTTGAGGCCTTAATAGCATTTTTAAGTACTCAAAAACCACGTGAACATAGTGCTCCAATGTACACTTTGTCTTTGCATCTCAAATAAAATATCCCAGAGAGAGCTTTCTAATGGTGTAAATCGTTTGTCAAACAAAGCTTTTATGAGAAAGTTACAACAAAAATTGTGGAGGGTAAATTATAAGACCCAACTAACTTTGAAGAGCGATAACTTTATGCTCCAGAATTAGATTGAGGTGTAGGAGCAGTCAATGGAAATATATTGAACCATAGAAGACATTCCTAGAGCTAAATTAAATTTCTGGGCATTTTAAAAATGTTTAATATATCAAAGAATGTACATGTAGCATTCCATACCAAAAACACGAATTGGCCTAGAGCTTCAGCAGGCTGTAACTAGCAGCCTAGAACCCAGAAATAGGTGAAACTTGGTAAAAGTGTATATAATATGTATATGAAGAAACCCAATTGAGATCCTACGAAAAATTCAATAGAGTAGGTGAAAAAATGCATAATTACATCGCAGAGTTGCTCCAAGTTGAAGAGTGAACAAAAACATTAATGGTCAATTTTCAAATAACCATAACTTTCTTCTCAAGACTCAAAATTGAGAATGGGAGAAGGCATTGGAAAGGTCTTCGATAGTATAATATAAATATTCACCTAGAAAATTGATTTGGGTATTAAATATTTCGGGAGATCAGAAGAAATTATTTTGATATATTATTGAACCAAAATGGTTCATATTTTTCATGAAATTGTCGAGTCATTTAACCTGACAAAGTTTTGTTGGCTGCACATTTTGTAGAGTTAACAACAACTAGATCATATCAGGATCATCACAGAGTCCAGAGAAATGTAAAATTCATAGGGGACTTACAAATAGGAAGATGAGATCAGAGGGATGGATGTCCATTTGGGAATTGAAGGAACAAACTCCAATGGACATGGAGAAGGAAGGGATGAAAACATGAATATGGTAGAGACCATTAAAAATTTGCAGAGGGATTTCCAAATCCAAAAATATGATAATGAAAGGATTATGAGAGCCAAGGATATGTAGGAGGAATTCAACATGAAGTTAATGCAGAGCTTGATCCGAATAGAAAAGAAATTGGATAAGGAGAGTGGCTCAAGCAAATCAGGAAGTCATAGGTATCCCGATGAGAAAAGAAGAACAAGAAGTGTTAGCAGACATCACCATCACTGCCCAAGGCATTTCAATAAGAGGGCACACAACAAATAAAGCCCATCCCCTATCAGGAAGCATACTAGGTCTGGGGTGGATGAGCTATGCGGAGAGATGAACAAAATCAAACCTCCTACATTTGATGGTGAGCACAATAAGGATGAATATGCAGAGACATGGCTGTTGGGCATGATAAATTATTTTCAATTGCATAATTATTCTTCTCATGCAGAAGGTATAATTTCCAATCAAATCAAGGGAAAGGCATCCATGTGGTGGGATCAACTTGTGCAGGTGAAACACATTAAAGAGAAGAGTGTTACCTGGAGGGAATTCAAGAAATAGTTTGAGAAGAAATAATTGACTAAGAGATACTATGACAAGAAAATGAAAGAGTTCTTTGAACTGAATCTTGGGAGTATGACCATAGATAAATATTAAAGAAGGTTTTTAGAACTGCTAAAGTATGTTTCTTTCATCAAGGATGAGACAATTAAGATTCAGAGGTATTTGAGTGAATTTCAATCATTCATCAGTGATAAAATACAATATGATGATCCCAAGACATTAGGGGAGACCATACGACGAGATAAATGCCTATATGATCAACAAAAATCAAGGCCAACTTTCCAAAAATCTTGGGAAGACAAAAATAAATTCAAGATGGATCAGAGGAAGAAGGGAACTAAGCCACCATTCTTAAGGAATAATCCTTAGGGACAACCAACTTCCAAAGAACCGAGAACAATTGAGACAGGGGGTCAAAGTCCAATGCAACCACCTATTCAATGTTGGGGTTGTAAAGGAGATCATATGTTCAGAGATTGTCCTCACAAAGGTGAAAAAGTGAGGATAGTTCACAATGTACAACAAAATGAAATAGTGGAGGACATGGAAATAAATGTTCGAAGGATCTATGTAGCTCTGGACAACAAGCAAACAAATTATCAATCACATATGATTGAAGTGGAAGGTATGATCAACAACCAAACCATTTCTATTTTAATTGATTCAGGAGCTAGTCATAGTTATATAGATACCAAGATGGTGGACATTTTGCATTTCCCAAGAAGAAAGCATGGAAAATCTTGGTTGGTGCAGTTGGCTATCAGAGCCAAATGAAAATTTAATGAGATGGTTAAGTCATGTCTTATGGACATGAATGGATTGAACACTAGGGAAGATTTGAACATCTTGCCTTTAGGTTCCTATGAATGTCTAATTGGGACTGATTTCTTGGACCAACATCATGCTATCCTAGACTATCATAATAAGAAATTTACTTGCTTGGATGAGGAAGGGAACCTAAGGAAAGTGCAGGGAATTCCTAGGGCAGTAACCATCAGAGAAATTTCAGCATTGTAGCTGAAGAAATGTCACATAAAAGGGTGTCAAATATTTTCATCTCAAATGGAAGAGACATCTAAAGATAAGGTGACAAATTTGGAAGATCATGCAGTTTTGGAAGATTTTGAGGATGTGTTCAAGGAGGTACCAGGACTACCCCCAAAGAGAGACATTGATTTCTCTATAAATTTAATGCATGGAGTAGCTCCAATATCAGAGACTCCTTACAGAATGAGTACACCAGAGCTGAAGGAGTTGAAAATGCATCTTGAAGAACTTTTGAAGAAGCGATAGATATGCCCAAGTGTGTCACCTTAGGGTGCCCCGATATTGCTCGTGAAGAAGAAAGATGGGACATCAAGATTGTGCATTGATTTTAGACAGTTGAATAAAGTGAATATAAAGAACACGTATCCTTTGCCAAGGATTGATGATCTCTTTGATCAATTGAAGGATGCAAAGATATTTTCAAAGATAGATATCAGGTCAGGATACCATCAGGTAAGGATTAAAAATGAAGATATCAACAAGACTGCCTTCAGTGCAAGGTATGGTCATTATGAGTTCATAGTGGTGCCATTTGGGTTGTCAAATGCACCAGTTGTTTTCATGTGCTTAATGAATGGTGTTTTCCGAGAATATTTAGACAAGTTTGTCATTGTCTTTTTGGATGACATCCTTGTATATTGCAAGTCAAAAGAAGAGCATGAGAATCATTTGAGGATGGTGTTGCAAGTATTAAGAGATCATCAGTTGTATGCCAAATTAAGCAAGTGCTCATTTTATCAGAAGCAAATTCATTATTTGGGACATATCATTTCAAAGGATGAGATAGAAATGGATTTTGAGAAGATATAATCCATTAGAGAATGGTCAACGCAAAATAATGTGATAGAGGTAAGATCATTCACGGGCCTTGCAGGCTACCATAGGATATTTATTGAAGGATTCTCAAATATTGCACACACAATCACTTCCTTGCAAAAGAAGGGTGTGAAGTTTAAGTGGACATTGGATTGTGAAAAGAGTTTCCAACACTTGAAATAGTTTTTAACAAGTTCTCCAATACCGAGGATTGCAGACCCAAGTGAAGACTTCATTGTATGCACAGATGCATGTAAAGAAAGACTTGGTTGAGCCCTCAGTCAAAATGGGTTTGTTATATGTTATGAATGAAGGAAGTTGAAGGAGCATGAACGACACTATGCCACCCATGATTTGGAGTTGGAATCCATAGTGCATGCCTTGAAGAAATGGAGACACTACCTCATGGGGAAAATGTTTGAGCTGAGGACAGACCATAATGGTATGAAATATTTATTTGATCAACCAACTCTAAATGCTAGGCAAAGACAATGGTTATAATTTCTAAGTGAATATGACTTTGATATAAAACATATCAAGGGGAAAGAGAACAAAGTGGATGATGCACTCAAAAAAAGAGTGCATGAATTGCATGCTACAACCATTATCATGTACCAATCAGATTTTAAACACAGAATTTTAGAGGCTGCAAAATTAGATTTGCAATACAAGGAATTAGTAGCAAAATTACAGCAAGGCAAATTGAAACAAAAAATCGAAGAATTTAAGCTAGATAATGATGAAATTTAGAGGTACAGGGGCATAATTTATGTACCAAATTCCTAGGAATTGAAATTTTTTATATTGAGATAAATGCATAATATATCTTATGTTGGGAACCTAGGTTATCAGAAAACTATTGCAGCTGCCAAAATCTAATATTATTGGCCAGGCATGAAGAAAGAAGTTATTGATTTTATTGCCAAATGTTTGGAATGTCAAAAGGTAAAGGCTAAGAATAGACACCTTGTTATCACTCCAGGAAACTCTCTTAGGTTGTAAGTCAGAGATGCCTGGTAACTTAATCTTTTGGTAACTCTTTTCTCAATAAAAAGTGTGGGTTTGGAACAAGTCGGAGGACTGAATCATTTCTCACTCAAATCATGCATAACCACATTTAGATGGACAAGGCTTTCAACCACAAATGTTCAGAGAGTTTACAATTAAAGGGATGAATGAAGAAATAACTATTATATCAGCAAAATCACATATAAAACATATATGAATGGCCAAATACAATAATCACAGGAATACTTGCAAAGTTTAACTTATGAATGCAGTGATAAGATGACAGTTATCTGGCATAGACAAGCATAACAACATGAATATAATATCCAGGTGCAAGTACAGAATAGGCAA
>SNQJ01S0023869.1:0-12220 GCA_010110895.2 Picea sitchensis | reverse complement strand
TAATTATCTTCAGGGCCTACATGTACTTCCTTCTTCAATTCACTTTGTCATATTCAAAAATTCATTTCTCCTCAACCATGAGGATCCACATGATGTGAAACCTACCACTGGGAACAAAATGATGTATACTATCCATCCATGGGTTTTGTTTCTGCATGTACATTGTCCTTCATGTCCAAATACCTTCATCAATCTTGCGGTCCAAAACCAATGACTAAGGTTGACATCAATGAAAAAAACCAATCTTCTAACATATGTCTGTTCATAATGTATTCCATGTATCATTGCTGAAGAAATATATACCTGATGCTAATCATGTTATTGATTGGAATGTGATTCAGGTGGAGCAAGAAGGTGCTTTCCAAGTGCATCTGGTACACATTATGGACCGGAAAATAAAACAGCTTTGGAATCAAGGCATAGGGCTTGTAAAGGTCCAATGGACCTGGTATGGACCTAAGGATGCTACTTGGGAGCATGAAGATGCAATGCAAGCAGAATTCCCACATATTTTTGAGAATTTTTGAAATTGTTGTTGTATATGTGTACATAATGCACTGAGGACAGTGCATAAATAAGGGGAGGGGATTGTAATACCCTTAGGCCGAACCCAATTGTAAATGTAAATACAAATGTACCTAAGCTGGTGAGTTGTTGACATCATTTTTGTATGCACCTTCCATGGTACATCGTGCACATATACTGCGTAGTAAAATGATGAAGTGTGCACATTCCAGGATACCACACACAGTAACTTAAGTGCGCGTGATTTTGAGGCCAGGGAGCCTTTGTGTATATGCTATGTTTTATAGGATGGTGAGCCAGTTTGTGATGATTAGGCTGAAGAGCCTAGATGTTAAAGGCCAGTGGGCCTAATTTTGTATATTTGTCATCATTAATATAAAATACATCTCTGCATGCAAATGAACCACGATAAAAGAGTATTGGGGACTAAACTCCACTAGTTAGGGAAAGGGGGGGGATAAAAGTTAAGGAAAAGGGGATAAGCTAGAGAGCTTAAGCCAAAAAGGAATATTATATTAATATTTCTTAAGTATAAAGTATGGATAATTTTTTTTCCCTAAGTTCTAAGGTTGAGGACAAGTGGGATAAAGTAGATCCCAACATGACAAGTGTCAAGTTGAGAACATGCATACATATTGTTTGAACTTAGTTCATTCCTTCCACCATTTATCCATTCCATGATCTTTCACTCACTCAGTCATTTTTCCTTTGTACCCTCATGTCACTGTACATGAACCTGTATCCATAACCATACCTATGTTTTGTACCTAGTTATCTTGGGAGCTGGATTGAAGAAGTGGGTTGTCAGGCCCGTGGGATATTTAAGAGGTGTGTTGTCAGGCCCATGAGAAATATCTCTTGGTGAGAGAATTGCTGGGAATTGATTTCCGAAGGTGCTAAACTGCAACCACATGGCTATGAGACTTCCTATCCGGCTTGTTGCTGAAGCCCAGAAAGGAAGTGGGGCAACCAAATGACTGTTGAGCAGAGAAGGGGTACACTTCTTGGGGTGGGACATGCATCTAGGGAATGAGGGACTATAGGCTGTTAGTTTGAGTTGGCACCTATGACAGAGTCTTTCCTATTGTCTATGATCCATTAGCCTAGTTAGGAATCCATTTACCCAGGTGGAGTTTAGTCCCGGCTCAGGGGTGATCCACTGTTGAGAATGATGAGAAGTTTGGTCTAAGGTTGGGAGGTTCGTGGAAGGTCTGCACGCAGTTGGTGATATTCTTACCAAGATAAGTGTCAATTGTGTGATAAATTTACATGCTGCATTATTATTTATGTGTTTCTTTTTATGGATTTATCCTATGTGTGGTTATAACTATCTTTATATTTATGGGTATTACCTATATATGATGCATGCATATGTTTACTGTTATTTCAGTATGAATCTATGCATTTACAGAATGTATTTGTCTGTTTACATTTTATATATAAAGTTCCACAAGAGTTTTGTGTGTATATGTTTTAATTGCATGCAGTTCAAAAAAAATGTATGTGGCATAGATTAGTTGGATGATGGGTATGTTACAGTATGTTGAGCAGAGAATAAAAGTGTTTTCTGGAGTAGCATGGCCCGACATGGGTGGCCGAGGATGTTACAATGAAACTAAGAAAACTTGGGTTTATTGCATTTGACACAAATCTGATGTTTTTGACACTTATAAGAAATGGGCAAAATATTTGGTTGAGAATGAGATAGGAAAAATATTGGAGTGTCTCAGATCAGATAATGGAGGTGAACACTAAATCATGGAGTTTGATAATTACTATTCATATGATGGAATTCTCAGAGAGAAGACAATTCCTAGAACACCACAAGAAAATAGTGTGTCAGAAAGGATGAAAAGGACAATCATGGAACGTGCACAGAGTATGAGTTTGCATGCATGGTTTTCCCTACAGTTTTGGGAAGATGCTAGAGATACTAATGTTTACTTAATAAACAAAATTCCTTCAAGATCCTTGGATGGTGGAATTCCAGAGGAGGCATGGATAGGTAAAAAGGTAAACTACTAATTTCTGAATGCTTTCGGTTGTGAAGCATTTTTTGATATTGATAAAGAAAATATAACAAAGCTTGAGGGAAAATCCAAGAAGTGTACCTTTATTGGATATGGTGTTAATGATTTTGGTTATCTCTTATGGGATTATGAAAACAAAAAAATAATTAGGAGTAGAGCGTTACATAAAAATAAGTCCTATGGCTATGGTTCAAGGCCATGATAGAGCGATACCCTAAAATACCACTCTCAAACTCAAATAAAGTAGTTAATTAAAAGTAACTACTTTGAAATAACTAAATTTGAAAGGAAAGATAAGAGAACAAAGATGGATTTTGACGTTTGATGTCGATCCGACTCGAAGTATTTCGCTCCAGAAATCTTTCAAAATGATCCTATGAAACCTCCTGCAAACAAAGAGACAATCAACTGAAAATAGGTAGTTATCTGATAACTAACTAAACATGATCATTTCAATTTTCATAATAGTTTTAAATTGATATATGTATAATCTATTAAAAACATGAATCAACAAATGAAATGGATGAGAAGGAGAGATATTTTATTATGAAAAAAACAAAAGTTGGTTACAACCTATAACCATTGCGACATAGTCCCAAAACTAGGCTCCAAGTTCTTCCATCCAAGGCTATATATGACAAGCAAAACCTCTAAGACTTTGTGTTCAAACAAGTCCAAGAAAGGCAAAGGCTTTATTCTTGACAAGATAGGGTGAAAACCATTTTTGGAAAAAAAAAAGGTTTTTAGATGGGAAGGACAATCTTAGATGTAAGGGGAAAATGGGCTTGCAAGACTATAATGAAAATTCCAACATAAGGATGCATTTCTCTGCTCTGTTTTTCCTCCACTCCAAGGATTTAATTTATAATCCCTTTTTATAGTTGGAGTAGTTATGGACAGGCTATAGGAGGTCAGGAATGTAAGGAACCCATCAAATCTTCTTGGAATGTGAGGATTTATTGTTTTTTTGAGCCAAATTACCATATATGTGGGTTGCTAACTAGAAAGGCATGTATGTACATGAGTTTCCTTAATGAGATTCATGTACATCAAGCAAGATAGGGTTTTTAAAGTATTTTTTGGGAGGAAAATGGGGATTTTTTTCCTACAAGCAGAGAAATGGATGTAACTAATGCCAATGAGTCATCATAAGCATATGTGGTGTCAAATGACACTATAACTGATGCCCCCTAACGCGTGAGGTAAGAAGAGAAAATGATGCCCAAAATACATTACAAAGTAGTCATGGGATTGTGGAGGGGCCTAGGTAGGAGTAGTTGAAGACCGATTTCAGAACAATACCCACAATAGAATCAAGTAAGATACTCTCTTCCGAAGTTGGGCATGCCCATTATGGTCTCCAAATCAAGTACACTACGGATCCATGAGGATTGAAATCATAACTAATGTTGATGGCCACATAAAATGTACATAGTGGATCCATGTAATATATAGAAGTAGAAAACATGGCCATGAGAAAAATACACAGTGGATTCATGCAAATGTAGATCATAGTCACGAAGGGATACACAATGGAGCTATGTCTATGTTAAGAACCAAATATCAACATAGAATATAAAAACCTCAGAATAAGTACTAAACGCCCAAATATCAAGATAAGATAGAAAAACCTCAGAATAAGTACTCAACGCCTTGAGAAAGATATAATTTCAGATAATAAGCCTCTTCAAGGGGGAAACCTGCTTATACACCACATAAATTTTCAAATACCAAATGATTCCAAATGATTCCAAATGAAAAGGTCTCCTTGGTATATATAGGAGACTAGGAGGTACAATTACAACTAATGGACCCAAGACGACATAAATAAAATAAAATTACTAATGTAATATGCCCCAATTAAGGGGTAATGTGCCACTATTTAGTGCTTAACATGCCCCTCCCCTCCAGACAAGTGTTGTCTGCAACGCTTGAGTACTTCTGGATGCTTCTGTATAAAAGACTCATCTTCCCAAGTGGAATATTCAGGAGGTAGTTTCCTACACTTAATGAGATACTCTAAAATGGATATATTCCTCAAATGAAAAATTATTGTGTCAATGATAGCTTCAAGATCCAATACGATTTTTCCTTCCTCATCAAGTTCTGGAATTATAGCTTGAACTGGGATCTTGTCACCTATAGCCTTCTTTAATAATGAAACATGGAAAATTGGGCGTACTCGTGAAGATGCAAATAACTCCAATTTGTATGCCATAGTACCAATAATTTTCCATACCTTATAAGGGCCATAGTACTTTGGTGATAATTTGTTATCCTTCTTGGATTTCTTGAGAGACATCTATTTGTATGGTTGTAGTCTTAAAAACACCCAATCCCCTACTTCAAAAATTCTTCCCCTACGATGTTGATCTGCTCGTTGTTTCATGCGATTCGGTGCCATGGTCAGGTTGTACTTTAAGATTTGGAGAATTTGTTGTTGATTCCCGATGTGATATTCCACTACTTGAACCTTAGATTTTTATTTTAGAGAACAAGTGATGGAAGGAGGGTGGTATCCATAGAGTGCCATAAATGGTGTCATTTTTGTTGTAGTATGAAAGGAAGTGTTATACCACCATTTTTCCAAGGGTAACCATTTGAACCATTGTGTTTGTTTATCATAGACAAAGCAATGAAGGTAGCCTTCCAAACATTTTTTCACTATCTTGGTTTTTCCATCATATTGAGGATGAGAGGATGAGCTATGAGCCAATTGAGTACCCAAACAAGAAAATGATTCTGTCCAAATATTTCCAGTGAATATGGGATCTCTGTCACTTACAATAATCTTTGGGCTTCCATGTAGATTTTGAAATGTCTCCATGAATGTAGTGGAAACTGTACTGGCTTTGAAGGGACGAGAGAGTGCAAAAAAGTGTGCGTACTTGGTCATTATATCAAAAATCACCATGATGACACTCTTTCCTTCATACTTCGGTAAACATTGATGAAATCCATGGAAACCTCCTCCCAACGCTAACTTGGGATGGCTAATGGTTGTAAAAGACTTGGGTTCTTAATTGTTTCCACCTTATTTTGTTGGCAAACCAAAAATTCTACCACAAGCCTTTGAACATCAATTTTAAGGCCATCCCAAAGAAATTCCTTCTTGACCCTATAGTAGGTTTTCAAAAATCTAGAGTGCCCTCCCACCAAAGAGGTATGCAATTCCAATAGTACATTTTGTTTGAGTTGGGAGTTATTACATAAATATAAGTGATATTTGTACCACAATGAATCATTATTCCATATAAATGTATCTGATGCACTGGAATCCTACTGCAACCTTTGAATGAGACTCCACATGTTTTTATCCTTGTTCCATTCATCCATCGCTTCTATTATCCAACCGGGTTGGATGATCAAGATAGCAGAGAGAAAGGCCTCAACATCTTTATCCTTTCTTGAGAGTGCATCTGCCACAACATTTTTCTTCCATTTTTTATAGATGATTTAAAAATCATAACCCAATATCTTTGTCACGCATTTTTGTTGTTCTTCTGAAGATACTCTTTGTTCCAATAAGTATTTAAGACTATGATGATCTGTTTTGACCTTTAACTGCTTACCTATTAGGTAAGGGTGCTATTTCTTCAATGCATGTAGTATTTCCATCATTTCCTTCTCATAAATGGGTTTGTGTAAGTCTTTTCCCTTGAGTGGACGACTTTCTAAATAAAGGGGCCTCCCTTCTTGCATTAGAACAACACCAATTCCATTTCACGAGGCATCACATTCCACAATAAATATTTTTGTGAAGTCTAGTGTGGTTAAGACAAGAGCTTTGCACATCACCTCTTTAATTTGTTCAAAATCTTGAGTTGCCTCTAGAGTCCATGAAAATGCATCCTTCTTAGTTAATGCCGTTAAATGTGCTTCTATTCTTCCATAGCTCCAAACAAAATTGCGGTAGTAACCTGTCAAACCCAAAAATCCTCTAAGATTCTTCAATTTTTTGGGAATCAACCAATCCATAATGGCCTTAATATTATTAGGGTCTACCTTGACACCTTCATGAGATACAATATGACCCAGATATGCTACCCCCTTCACCCCAAAGAAACATTTGGATGGTTTGGCATATAGCTGTTGCTCCTTTAGTAGTTGTATCTGTTAGCGATCAAAATGTAATTGACTTTTGAGAGCGTTTTCATCTCTCTCTATTTTGACTTATTAATTTCTTCAGTATTTTGGCCAATGTCTTAACCTCCACTTCTTCATCAGTCTCCCAGTGATTACCTTTTCCCAACATCATTGACTTTGCCCTTTCAAACTACAAAATCAAAATGGTTAGTTCACCTAAACTTCCATTTTGATAATAATTTCAAATAAAATTTGTTATTTTGTGTTATTATAAAGTGGTGGGTGCTCGAAGTGTTCTGATCATAAAGACAAACTCTACCAAGTTATGAGTCATATGTCAAGCTGCAATTTAAGGCACAAAGCCAATCCTCATCCTCAGTCACAAATCATATTAGGTAATTTTGAGGGGCCCATTGGTCAGATCTTATGTCAAGCCTAAGCCTGAGTTTATGAATCAAAGCACATATGCCTTAATTTACCAACGTACCAGAACCAAATCCTATATCCATGAGTCCTAGCTAACTAAGTCAAAGCCACCATCCAGGTCACACCCACATGTCAATTCACCAATTGGTTGAAAGCCAAGCCATATCCTACTTATCTCATCGATTCCATGAGCAATAAGCCTCGAATTTAAATCACAACAGTTAAACCAACACCAATCCTAGTACTGAGTGTCATTCTCTTTATTCTACACACTTCATAAATGTATCATAGAAATTGTTTGTATATATAAAGACAGAGTGTCTTAAACATCCCGATGTATGGGAGATTTTGTTCACAAACAATAATAAAATACAGAGGCTCCCAAGTTGGTGAATATACAGGTGTCAATGAAGGTGCAACTTTTCAATGGTGACTATAACATTGATGATTAGAAGCGTTGACAGGTCAAAAGCATCTTTCCATGAAAAGGAGCCTGGTTTACAGGAAGAAGATTGTTTTCATGAAAAGGAGCCTCTGAATATTCAACAAATCGACAACATTGTTTTCATTAGGTTTTCTAGATGATAGAAGGCAGATTTCATTCATGTCAAGGATAGCTTTGTTCTTACAGTGTTTTGACAAGTTAAGAGCACAGAATCCATTATTCCAGGGATTAAAGATTGGGGGGGAAACACTTATTGCACGGATCACCCAGTGCCCCTGTAAACTATGTTGGCAACAATGTTGATGCGGGAGTGCGAACTCAAATGCCAGGAGCCGTCGCCTCACAGTGTCTTGAAATTCTTATGCTTTATATTCAAGATCAAATAAATCGACCATAGGATAATGGCATAGGATTTTGGAGGAAGCTTGTTCATAAGTATTTTTCTCCTGGAGCAACAGAGCACTAGTGATTATCAAGATACAACTCTTCTCAAATGAGCAGGAATGTGCAAGGCCTGTTTCTAATGGAAAATGGTCATCCATTATCAGTTATTCTTCAAAATCAGGCTGCCCAAGGTCAAACCCAGGTGCCAACATTGTCCCAGCCTCATGCCCAAGGCCAAGTGGAAAATCAGAAAGCTGTAGTCAATCGACAGGCGGTTTATCAAACTAGACATTTGCAGTCTGGGTCACATCAATCCCCATTTCAAACTAACCAATAGGGATCCAACATCTTATCCAAATTCAAGCAATATTGTTACATCTTCCATGATATTTTCAGAGAATTCCAGTATACCATTTGCTTTAGTATATGGCTTTTGTAGTGGTAAGATAAAACTTTAAAAGATGGAAGACTGACAGATAGCAAAGGCAGGACTGTGGACTTTAAGAATACCCTTTTGATCATGACTTCTAATGTTGGGAGTAGTGTGATTGAGAAGGGAGGCCGTGGAATTGTTTTCCAGCTTGATTATGATGAGAAAGACAATAGCTACACAAGGATCAAAAGTCTTGTCAATGAAGAGCTGAAGCAATATTTTCGACCTGAGTTCCTGAATCGGCTAGATGAGATGATTTTGTTTAGACAGCTCACAAAGACAAAGGTAAAAGAGATTGTAGATATAATGTTGAAAGAGGTCTTTGAACAGGTTAAAACAAAATAAATTGGTCTTCAAGTAACAGAGCGGTTCACAGACCGAGTTGTAGATGAAGGTTATAATCCCAACTATGGTGCAAGGCCACTCCGTAGGGAAATTATGAGGTTATTAGAGGATAGTCTGGATGAAAAAATGCTTGCTGGTGAGATCAAAGAGGGTGATTTAGCTATAGTTTATGTGGATGGTGAAGGAAACGTTATTTTCTTGAATGGAAAGACTGTCACAGTCAAGTGGCGTGGAAAGCCTGTTTTTATTAGATACGCACTGAAGATGACATCCAGTTGGAAAACAATGTAAATGTTAATTCTCTGCGTTATACTCAGGAAGATTCAACAAGGGTTTTAAATCCAAAATGGCTTTTTGTAGTTGGTGTTTGTATCCACCTTGGTTGTGTTCCTTTGCCCAATGTTGGAAATTATGGAGAGAAAGAGAGCCATCTCAGTTCGCTGGTGTTGATATTTTTGTCAGTACAGTGGACCCTCTGAAGGAGCCCCCTCTTGTCACAACAAATACTGTCCTGTCTATCCTTGTCGTGGATTATCCTGTTGATAAAGTTTCATGCTATTTTTATGATGATGGAGAAACAATGTTGACTTTTGAAATCCTTTCAGAAACTTCAGAATTTGCAAGGAAGTGGGTGCCATTTTGCAAAAAATACAGCCTTCGTTTGTTGAAGAACAGAGAGCAATGAAGAGGGAATATGAAGAGTACAGGATCCAAATCAATGCTCTTGTGGCCAAAGCAGAGCTTTCACCAGTGCAAAGGGCAAATTTACAACCAGTTAGCTTGTGAAAGACAGTGCTTTCACCAGCTAACCAACGAATCATATGGCGAGTTAGCTGGTGAAAGCATAAAAATAATTTTTGAAAGCTGAGGATGGAGCAGGGCGTTTTTCATAGGATTTAAAGAGGTTCCAGAACATTAAAGGATTAACAACTTGGTTGAAAAATACTCTGCATCAGAGATTCATGGGAGTTTTGAAAACCACATGCTAAACTGATCTCCTAAAGTGTCGACTATGACTAACTGAAGAAATCCAGCTGCCAAGATAGGTGCCTTTGCCATGTTTCATAACACAACAGATTCCAGAAGCTGAAGAGAACAGATGTCAAATTTTGAGATGGAAGACAATTCGAATGCTAGTCTATCCACTAGTCTTTGTTATCAATTTGCTTAGTTAATTTGAATTGCTATTTTTAGATACAGATCCAAGTTTTTAGGATCTTCAAAACTGATTGTAAAAGGCTACAAAATGCCTATCTTTTCTAAGAGACGGGGGTTCAAACTGGGATACATTTTGTGCTATTGTATAGACTCTTTAATACAATAAAATTGCAGTTCCCTTTCGTTTTGAATATCAGAATATCCATGTTTCCATTTCTGTACTTCATTTCAATTTATTTTAGCTTATGAAGACTGTTATCTCTTTATTGAGCTCATAGATTTGAAATTGAAGGATCTTCTTTCTGTCTTGTATTAAGCCTTACACCCAACTGTATTTGGCAATCAAGATTAGTGTTCTTCATTGCCCCCTTTCAAATTACTTGATCCGATTATTGTTTCCTGAAAGCACCGTCTCTTTAGAAGTATGATGAGTTGTCTATTACAATGATCTTTAAAGACCCCATTGTTCCAAGCATATTTACACATTATTTTTAAGTTACCAAGCATCCTTAGACTACAACCCTAAGGAGTTTCTTGGAGTGATAACAATATCAACTTGTCAAAATGTCACACATGATCCTCCAAAGACTTGCTATAGATTAGTCTATCATCAAAAAATACTAACACAAATTTTCGAAGGAAGGGCTTGAAAATGGAATTCATCAACCCTTGGAATGTGGAAGGTGAATTTGTAAGGCCAAAAGGCATGAAAAAAAATTCATAATGGCCTTCATGAGTTCATAATGCTTTTTTGGGATATCTCCTTCCTTCATTCTAATCTGATGATACCCTAAACGAAGATCCAACTTTGTGAAATATATTTGTTCATGTAGTTCATCTAACAATTCATCAATGACGAGAATGGGAAACTTATATTTAATAGTGATTTTTTTGATCTCTCTATAATATGGACACATACACCACGAGCCATATTTCTTGAGTACCATTACCACCGGTGCAAATCAATAAATTTGGCTAGGTCTAATAATGCCATCCTCTAACATTTCTTCAACCATACGCTCAATTTCACTCTTCTGGGCATATAGGTATCTGTAAGGCCTAATGTTAGGAGGAACACTCCCAGGAATTAGATGAATAGCATGATCATGATTTCGAGTGGGTGGAATACCTTTGGGAATATCTTCAAATACTTTGGAATTATTATCAATGATCCCTTGGATATCTAGGGGAATAGATGGCTTAGATGTTTAAACATCTAGTGACCATAGCTGTGCAATTACACCCTAATGCCCCTTTTTCAATAATTTTTTCATGCCATTAGAGCTTATCACCTTACTAGGTTTCCCTATGATACCTCTTATCTCAATTTCTTTTCCTTCCAATGAAAATTTCATGAAAATTTCTTGAAAAATAAAAGCCATTCTTCTTAATGATTGTAACCATTGGATTCCTAGTATGACATCAACACCACCCATGGGTATAAAAATCATTGGACTATTCATTACATATTCCCCATAGCAATATTGATCTTATTTCATTTTCGTGAGCAATTGATAGTTTCTCCATCTGCAATCATTACTTGAAACTTTGGCGCTGGATATACAAAGAAATTGAGAGCTTTGGCTAATTTATAGTGAATGCAATTATGAGTACTACCAAAATCAATTAGGACTATTAACTTTTTATTTTTGATATATCCTTCGATCTTGAGGGTTTAAGGAGTGCTAATTTCAAAAAATTAATTACATCATATCGTGGGAGTGAACTCTTCAGAAGAAATCACTTCTACATTTTCATCTTGAGATGGTTCTTGTTCTTCTTCCTCTTCACAATCTATGTAGAATAATTTCGCCTCAACACACTTATGTCCCTTACTGTACTTGCTAATGCAATTAAAGCATAAACCTTTTTCTTTTATTTCCTCCAATTATTGAGGTGTCAACCTTGTAGGTTGAGGTTTTTTAGAAGAAGGAACATTATTCTCTCGATAGATGTTAGGAGTGGTCCTTCTAGTAGCCAAAGCCATATTTTTACTTTCAACATTTCTTGCCACCCTGAATGCATTCTCCAATGATTTGGGTTCCCAAAGGAGAACCTCATGTTGAATTTTATCCTTTAAAGTTCCTATGAATACACCAATCGAGTGCTCATCTGGAATATCTGTTACATTTATATTCAATATTTGGAAGTTCTCAATGTGCTCTGCAATGATTCCTTTTGCTTGAGATTTATCAATTGGCTAAATAAGGTATTGCTCCTTGTATCTGTTGAAATAATGTAACTGCGAAGAGCATTCTTATTACTTTTTTATTGGATTAAATCCCCATTGTGGATTAATCATGTCATTATGATTATTTTTATTATTAGATTAATCCCCATTGAGGATTAATCAAGTCGGTAATTGTATAAGGACCAAATCCCCTTTTG